>JARHVA010001422.1:550000-692500 GCA_037957365.1 Torreya grandis
GATTTGAGCTATTTAATTTCATCCCTTGATTAGGTATAGCAAACCTCTACTTAAATCACATTATAAACTCTTTTAAAGTAATATAAGATGATTTTATATTTTATTTTAATGCTAAATGTAATTTATTGGAGTTTGATTTGTATAGTTTATGTTGCTTATTCATGTTCTATGTGTCCTTCATGTACATTTCTTTAAGATTATTAATTTCTTATAGGTTGTGTGAAGTGTTAACTAGTGAGGTTTCCCTTGAAGTGTCATAAGTCAATAGTGTCTTGCATAGACCTATCTCTTTCTATCTTTCAAGTTTTAGGTCTATTTTTATAATTCATAAAAAAATACTCATGTTTGGAACCTTGTTATTGAATCTGATCAATTCTTGTCTCTATTGGACTCATTAGTTGTCATGAAAGTGTCTAAGATGAGAGTGAATCATTGAACATTCAATTCATCACCAATTAGAGTAGATTTTCATTCATGTATTTTCTCCCCTTTTTCATCCAAATAGACTAAACTTTAGGAAAAGAGATTCCAAATGTCATATCTAAAGAGATATCCTCATTAAAAACCCTATAGGTCTTAACCCAAAATTAGGTGACCCACATCCTAGGGTCATTCCCATGTTGGAATAGGTTTGAGAGTAGGGCTTAAACACTTCTAATTTCAACTAGGGTGTAAGCCTAATCCTCTAAAAGGTTTGAAACACCTATTGAGACACATTTTATTTAGAATAGCCAAAGTCTAGATTTTATAAAAAGTATTTTTTGTAGAGGGAGGCATCCACCATCATCAAAAGATAAAGTTTCTCCAAGTTGAAAATTTCATAACATCATCTAGATAACACCTCTCATGCCAAAGGTTACTATAAAGTCAACTAGTAAAGGTATTCCTTTTGAATTCATTGAGCTACCTTATATTTCATATAAAATATAAATATTCAATAGAACATGTCCTTATCCCTAAAATAAATATTCATTTCCTAGTCATCCTATTGTTTTAATAAGTGCAACCCCTATTATGCAAATGATAAGGCCCATAATGCATGTTTTTGTACCCTTCTATGGTGGAATCCCTCTTAACCTTAAAAAACATGATGATATCCCTACTACCTCTTTAAAGAGTATACCATACTTTATATGATAAAAACCCACCACCCCTTTAGATCACATAGCTGACAATGTAAAACTTTGTTCAATACATAACTTTACGTAAGATAATATATCCATGAGACTATTAGCCACTCCATTAAAATTAAAATACTTGAAATGTTATAGGGGTATAGCTCCCACCTCAATAAATACATGGGATGAGTTTGGTGAGTGCCTATGTAAACATTTTGAGGATAAAAATGACCATGTATCCCTTGTTGAAAAACTCACCTCCATCAAGAAGGCATCCCAAGATTCTATGGTTAATTTCAACTATAGATTTCAAAATACTTGGGATAGGATCCATGTCATCATTATATCCACACCCAATTATGATTTTATTTACTATTTGAGAGCAATAAATTTAGACATTGTTGTCATGATCCAATCTATGGGTGGGAAAACTCTATGTGTGACTTGTGAGATATCTATAAGGGTAGAAAACTACTTGATACAAGTAGGGAAACTCATTCCATGATTTATCATGAATTTTTTTCCTAAGATTTAGCTAACCCCACCTATCATTGCTCCATTTCCCACTAAAAATAGTCAAGCCCAACTTGATGATGGTCAAGTGGACACATTTTCAAGGATTGAGAGCTTATTGAAGGCACAAAATAACAAGTTAGTGGTTATATAGAGATAGTAATAGAATTCATATAGCCCATACCAAGGTCCCTTTAAATCCCAATACCCTAATCAATCCTATAATATACCCCCTTATCCATAAGAACAATAAGCCCATGGTTGTATTACTCAATGTAGATCTTATGATAGTTACAACTCCATAGTTACAAGTAGCTCAAGAACCTTGGTCCCAACATAAAAAAACCTTACACAAGAGAGTCAATGGAAATCAAGAGGGAATCATAATGAGATGGTAATGGTTATAAGTGGATAAATGTATAAGGATCCTAGTTGGTAGCATAATCCTTCATTTTGAGGCCATGACACAATACCTTTTCTACCACAAGGCCCTCTAATGAATCAAGGTAATATGCCTATCTTGACATCATTGAAAGCTCAGATTCAATAACAAGGGAACATGGGTAAGGTAGTATATAACACCATATGAATGAGATTTCAATAATGGGAGCATATGTTTGAGCATGTAACATCAAACATGGGGTAGACTACATAAAATGTATATGAACCAATTACAACCCATACAAGGTTTAAGAGTAGGATGTTGGATGATAATTTGGGGTAGCCTAAGGCTTCTTCAACATCTCCACAAGCTATTTAGTATCCTGCCCCTTCAAATTTAAATACTAAAGTTATTTTAACTCAAAAAATACCTCAACATCATGGGTAGAAAGAAAAGTCTCCTTTTATTTCTCATATCACTCAAGTGCTAGCTGATAATTCTACTTCCAAGGTGAATTTCAAAGTCACTAGTCTTCCTTTTAATATTATAGATCATATGAAAAAGGATAACATCATTATGTCTATGTATGATGCTCTATATATTCTAGGATAGAAATATATTATTCAGTAAGAGCTCTCTAAGCCTTCTCATGTGAATGAGACAACTGATAAGGTGAACATTATCTTTACCAATAGTAGTCATCCTAGTCAAATTCAAGATTCTAGTCAAACTATTAGTCAAGATCAAGTTTATAATGTTGTTCATCCCCCTAATATTGTCAAACCCCCCACAATTTTATATGTCAGTCATCATAGGGGATTGCTTAGTACACAACTCTATGATAGATTTAGGAGCTTCAACTTTGGTTATGCCTAAATCCATAAAACATAAGCTTGAGCTTAAGTATGTGCCTAATGAAAAGGGTTTAATTTAGTTTGATGGTTCCCCAACTAAAATAATAGGTATTTTTTAAAGATATTAAGATCACATTGGAAACTTTCCCAAATTATGTCATTACTCAAGATGTAATGGTTGTAGACCTACCCCTATATTTTTCCCTATGCCTATATAGGGACCTTACTACAAAAATTGGGGGTTATTTGTGCTCTAACTAGTCATACATGGTTTTTAGGACTAAATATATGACTAGGGTTAGTATCTAGTCAAAACCTATGTCTAAGTTCCATATAGAGCCCCATATGCATAATGGCAAACATAAACTATACCATATTATATGAGGATAAAAAAACCTAGTGAAAAAGAGCCTCATGACCATTTTGAAGGCATTTTAGACTATACTTAGATGAATGGGTAGTTGAAAATCATATATTTGATCCCTATAGGAATATGGAATAAGATGATTTAGGGGTGTATTGTATGCATGAGGAGGGTGCTATTATACCATGATTAATGAACACCAATCAAGAGGAATATGGTCTATGGACATTACTCTTTGATGTCTCAAGGTCAAATAATGGTAGTGAAGATGGATCCATGTTGGTTTCACCATCATATTAGAATTACTATTTAGTTGAAATATTTCAATTCAGTTTCCCTTCAAACACAACTAAATATGAGGTTCTTTTACATGGTTTATAAGAGACAAGAATAAGTGTCCAACTTATTCAAGTCAAGGGTGATAGTGATATTTTTGTGTAGAAAGTGATAGGAATAAGTGCAGTCAATAACCATAATTTGAAATATTTTAAGAGTCATGTATGGGATCTCAATTAGCACTTCTTGGCATTCAATATACAATCCATACCAAGAGAGGTAAATCAACATGTAAATAAGCTTACAACCATTGGAGCTCAATATGAGGTTGTAGGATTCAAAGGAAACCAAATTCAAGACAAGCTAAAGGTCATATGTAGGCTATCTCTACCTAAAAATGAGATGATTTGGTAGGTATTTGATAATGATGAAACAAATTATATGTTTTTTGATATAGGAGGTAGAATTTTGCCATAAGAATCAAAACAAATTCCAACATTAATATGATGATCAGATAGTGTAGGAAAGATCTAATAAGATGAATAAGGGGATTTTGACATTTGAAATCATCTTCAATAACGATAACCATGTGAGAAGAGGAAATGAATGTATCTCATCTAAGGAGGAACATTATGACAGGATAGAATTCTTCTAAGATAAATTATTAAAGTTAAGAAAGATTAACACAACAAAAGAGAGAGTTGTATTTGTTACTTTATGCCAAGAGTTCTATGATGTATTTTCATGGGAATACAAGGATTTGAAGGGTTTTTATCCCCAAATTTCACAACATACCATTGAACTATAGATCAATGCAAAACCAGTTAGCTAGAAATAAAGGCCTATCAACCCAAAAGTGGAGTTAATGAGAAGGGAGTTATTTAATTTGGTTGAATAAAAGATAATATTCTTGATTAAACATTCCTCATGGGTGGAAAACCTTGTTCTAATGATTAATAATAATGGGTAAATAAATTTATTTATTGACTTTATGGACCTCAATAAAGTGTCCATAAAAGACCAGTACCCACCACCCTCAATGGATCATATTCTTCAAAAGGTGGCAAGTTCTCAAATATTCTCATTACTTGATGGTTAATCTGGTTATAATTATATTATGGTCAAGGAAGAATATAGGCATAATATTTACTTCACCACAAATTAGGGCACTATGAATGTATGAAAATGGCCTTTGGATTATCTAATGCTAGAGAAACCTTATAGAGGGAAATGGATGTTGCCTTTGAAGGTTTCACCAATGACATGATACTCATCTACCTAGATGACATATCTATTTTCTTAAAGGACTCAACTGATCACATTGCTTAGTTGAGGTTAGTATTTGAAAGATGTAGAGAATTTGGTGTGTCATTAAATCCTAAGAAATGTATATTTGGTGATCATGAGGGTAGGTTATTATTCCATTTAATGTCCAAGGATGGTATTTCCATAGTTCCAAAAAGAGTTGGGTCCATCTTATCCTTATCCTTTCCCAAGAATAAGAAGGGTTTGTAGAGTTTCTTAGGAAATATTAATTATTATAAAAAAGGTTTATCATAGGCTTTATAGAGTTGGTCAAACTATTTACTCGCATTTTAAGAAAATACAAGGAGTTTATATGGACCAAATAAGTTAAGAGGAGTTTTAGGGCTATCAAGGAGGCCATATCTCATGCCCCTACACTTTTTGATCCTAGTTTTAACAAATAATTCTACTTGTATGCCTTCTTTATGAAGGATACAATCTCTACCATGTTGATGCAACAAAATGAATTAAGGTTTG
The DNA here is from genome assembly GCA_037957365.1 of Torreya grandis. Lineage (NCBI taxonomy): Eukaryota > Viridiplantae > Streptophyta > Pinopsida > Cupressales > Taxaceae > Torreya > Torreya grandis. Next base: position 555,290 of record JARHVA010001422.1, read on the forward strand.
GAATAACCTATTACTTTATTTAGTTAGTCCTTAGAGGGGTATGAGGAGAGATATATTTATGTAGATTAACATGTACTTTAAATAATGAGAGGTTTGAAGAAATTTAGTCACATGCTCTCTAATAGTAAGATCATACTCATGGTGGTACACCCAAGTATTTAAGAGTTTATACTCACTAGTGACCTCAATGAGAAAAGAGATGGATGGGTGACAAAATTCATGGAGTATGACCTTGAAGTTAGAATTACAAAACTTTTAAGGGTTAGAGGATTATGTGAACCCTTTGCATAATAGGTAAATCAATATAAATATCAAGTGTTGGCAGTACGTGATAGCTAACAAGCAAATGCAAACAATAAACCTTTCAATTAGACACATGATATACTCAAATTTATTGAGATAGGACAATGTCCTATAGGGCTAGATAGATCTAAGAGAAATAATTTTAGGTTATGAAGTGTACCTTGTGTCTTAACATATGGAGTAATTTTAAAGAGATACATAAGAGGCATGATTTTTAGGTGTGTTGAATCATGCCAAATAGAAAAGTTGGTTGAGCAATTCCATGATGGCCCAGTTGGTGGGCACTTTGATACCAAGACCAAAATGTATAAGATCATTAGAAATGGGTAATTTTAGCCCATAATGTTTAGAGATGCACACTCTTGGGTAAGGAAATGACTAAAATCTACAATGTTTATTGGCAAGAAGAAATTGGTTGGCTTTCCCTTGTAACCCATACAAGTAGCACAACCTTTCATGTAATGTGGATTATATTTAATATGGATGATACAACCCAATTAATGTAAAGGACATAAATGGATAATTATAGCTATAGAATACTTTATAAGATGTGTTGAATCAACTAACCTAAAGGAAGCTAATGAAGATTCTATTTTGGACTTCTATGATAGCCTTGTGACCATATTCAATATGTCTTCTATAATCATTTCTAACAACGCATTGGCCTTCAACAGCAACAATGTATGTGAGTGGGCTCTTTTACATATAATTTATCTCAAAGAATCCTCTAACTATTACCCATAGGGAAATAGACTATCAAATTCCATAAATAATTTGTTAAGGATAATCAAGAGAACTATAAAACATGGTTAGAGGGAGTGACATACTAGACCAAGGACTACCCTATGGTTAGATAGAGTGATACCTAAAAAATGTATTGGATAATCCCCATACCTTCTTGTATATGGTAAATAATCCAAAATTCCTATATCTCATAAACTTCCTACATTAGATATTGTATATCAACTTAAGCTCCTAGAGGATGATGTTATGCAAATAAGGTTAATTGAGCTAAGATAACTAGAGGAGACAAAGGAAACTATTATGCACATTATGTGGTCCAATTAGCACCAAGTGAAGAGGTAATTTAATAATAGATCTTCCTAAAATACATTCCATTAAGGTGACATAATACTCAAATGGGATAATGACCATGAAAAATTAAAAATGTACTCCAATTTTGAGAGTCTTTGGAGTGGGCCTTATGTTATCATAGGTTGCAAGGAGAGCAATGCCTTTGAGCTTTCTAGGTTGAATGGAGAGAGCCTTCTCATCCCTATGAATGGGAGGTATCTTAAATTCTACTACTAGTATTGTCTCATGATCTTTGTATATATGTATATTGGCCTATCTTTACTCCCAAGTGTTCTTACACATTATTTTGTTTATTTTTTATACTATTTAGGTAGTTTTTTGGTGTGTTTTATTTATTTCTTGTTGTTTATATGTGTCTCATTACTTCAAAGTGTTTCTAAGATTTAGGTAGAATCCTTTTGTAAGTAATACTTCATTTTTCTAGTAATTTTGATCAAGATTGATCAGATTTTAGATTCCATGACTAGTAGGTTGGTCAAGCTTGTTGAGTCACCAAAAATTTTGGTAAATTTCTAGAACTAAAAATTGACCAACCCTATATCTTAAAGGGCCATGACCTATGTTTATATTCTACTTTCCAATCATGATGAAGGTGTTTAATACATGTATAACTTGTTCTTGTATAGTCCTATTCCAATATTGTCTTAGCATACCTTGAGTGAAGGATTACATGAAAAGGATGTAGTTCATGCTATGTATTTCCTTTGAAAATTTTATGTCTTGGTGAATTTTTTATCTATAGGAATTTAAAAATGAACTAATAATTTGGGATGTGCTTGAGGACATAAATTTAAGGCCTCAATAATTATCCAATTGTGTAAAAAAATATCAATGGGATCCTATCATTAAATGTGGGGCTAGCAAGTGGTGAAACAACATTCCATCAAGCTAGTAGATCAATGACACACAAACATCTAACTAAGTAAAAAAAGTCAAGAAAGATTGATGATGTGTGTTCATGTGTATAAGTATAGATCAAGGATCCATATAAAATATTGGGATAAATATAATTGTTTCATGTTCAATCATTTAATGAAGATCTAATGGTGAGAAGATAGAGCAGGGTTAGTAGGTCTTGAATATCTAATAGAGTACATTTGATCATGCACTCAAAGATCAATAGTGAGCTTGTAGTATAAAATTTATAAGATACTAAGATTAAATACATCAATGATAAGTTGAAATATCATGAAAAGTAAGTATATCAATGGTACATGTTTGATCAAGAAGAAGTGGATTGGTGACACATGCTCAATCTATCCAAGGAGATATATAGTGCATAAGGTCAAAAGGTCAAAGATCTAGATCAAATACAATGCTACCACATGAAACAAGCATGTATGTAGATTGGATTGATATCAAGATATTGAAAAAGGGTGTATAGCTAACAAATGGCATGATTTTGCATCCTAAATCAAGATTAATGGCCAAGAATAAAATCAAAGATGAGTCTTCAAATGGAGGTTGAATATGGTTTAGGTCAAAATAAGAGCAAACGTTTCAAAGATCTATGTCTCTATTATATCTCAATTGAATAACACTAATTAGATGTAGCCATCTATTTAATATTGTTCATGTTGACACTCTATGACCTTTAAATTCTAGAGGCATTATAGGTTTGTTTAAACCTCATATTTTCCAAGAATGAGGCTATGCAATCTATGGATTTGTATTGATATAATAACTATACAAAAATAAATAAATCGGATTTGTTTTCAATATATAGTAAATATATATATATATATATATATATATATATATATATATATATATATATATATATATATATATATATATATATATATATATTATATAGGTTGGATTAGATGAAAATACAAATGAGATATGGTAGATATTCTCATCCTTTGACATAATCATAGCTTCAACAAATAGGTGCTTATGGTTGCCTAAGGTAGTTATAATCGTCGCTATGTTAGGTGCATGAATATGAATATTTTGTAATTACAGTGAAGGGTATTAATGTAGAGGACCTTAAGAAGTATTTATGCAGTAGGGATGGTTTTTTCTTGTAGTGGTCTTGACTTTCATGATCCATCCTTCCATGCCAAGAATAGATATAGTGACATTAATGTATTGAAGGACTCTATGAATTTTTAAGTAGTTGTTATGACTGCTTCTAGTGGTAATCTCAACCTTGATCATTATGACCCCTTCTACACTCTACCATAAATCCATTCCCCTATCTCTCATCCCATTATGCTTTAAATTAAAGCTTTGAGATCTTAATTTTCATCCCTCAATTGGGTATAGAAAACCTCTACTAAAATCACTTTGTAAATGCTTTTGAAGTAATATAAGACAATTTTAAATGCTAGTTGAATACTAAGTTTACTTTATTGGAGATTTGTTTTTAGAGTGTATGTTGATTAATCATCACCTATGTGTCATTCATGTACCTTGCTTTAAGACTATTAGTTTCTTCCAGGTTGTGTGAAGTGTTAGCTAGTGAGGTTTCTCTTTAAGTGTCATAAGTCAATAGTATCTTGCATAGACATATCTCTTTCTATCCTTTAAGTTTCACATCTCTTTTCAACCTTCATATAAAATACTCATATTTGGAACCTTTTTATTGAATATGATCAATTCTTGTCTCTATTTGATTCATTAGTAGTCATGAAAGTGTCTAAGCTGAGAGTGAATCATTAACCATTCAGTGCATTGCCACTTAGAGTAGGTTTTCATTCATGTATTTTCTACTCCTCATCCCAATAGATTAAATTTTAGGAAAAAAGATTCAAATTTTCATATTTGAGGATCTAGCCTCGTTAAAAACATTAAACCCTCATTAAAAATTATCATTCAAATTATCATATCTAAGGATCTAGCCTCATTAAAAATTATCATATTTGAGGATCTAGCCTCATTAAAAACTAGGTAACCCATAGCCTAGGTTCATTCCCATGTTGGACTAGGTTTGAGAATGGGACTTGAACACTTCTACTTTCATCTAGGGTTAAATCCTAAGCCTCCAACACCTCTTCATACTCCTATAGCTCCATAAGATCCCCTAGGTAGTGTGGAGGATGTATCTACACACATAGTGGAAAATAAATTATAAATTGAATAAATAATTAAGGGAATTAGGTATCCAACATTGACCAATACCAACTACACCTATTTGGCCATTAACTTAGAGTCAATATTAGGTAAATTCAACTTGATAATGAGTTAAATTGATATATGATTATCATATATGGATATATATAGGGCTTACTATGCTAAAAAAGTTATTAAAACATGAGGTGAAGGAAAAAGACATATCAAAAGAGTAAATTTTTGACTTATTCATTGACCCAAAAACCATTACAACTTTTCTAGTAACCAGTAAACATTTCCCAAGCCACTTATTCCAACAGAATCTAATTCAAAAGAAATGTTAGTACTGATGGTGGATGGTATTTGATTACCCACCATGTAAAATATATGAAGTCCCATTTTAGTCTTTGAAGAAACTCTATTCTAAGTTTATCCTTGATGAGATTCCCAACTATTTTGACTATGTTAAGTTTCAAGGGCAAGGGAAAAGCTCTACATAGTATTGACTAGGTACACATCATGTGATTAATCTACCTACAAAGATCCCTACCCAAAATCCACTTCAACCTAATATCCCATATGTAGTTAAGGAGGTCATGGATATTGACACTTTGTATGCATTGAGTGAAATTACTAATAGACTCATTTAGCATATAAGTAGGATTTAGGAGACTCATGCTAGAGATACTCCACCTAGTGTGTGTACCCCACCTCACTATTGTAGATTGTATGGTGTTATATGTATTAGATATTTTGATGACTATGGTGGTGATTTTGAGGGATTAAATTATATAGTCATGAGTGATGAGTTTTTGAAACATACATTTGGTGTACACACATTAGTCACTACAAACATACAAATATATTTTATACAAATGTCATAATAACTTTAAGTTATATTTGTGTTTAAAATATAAAAATTATTTTACACATAAATTGAATAATATTTATGCACTTTTTATGTTATGGTAGGAGATGGTGCATACATATTCATTTATAGAGTGAAATTGTGGGCCATTCACTACTTTAGTTGTCAAAGTTTTAGATTATGATAAAAGAAAGTTTTGAAGGGACTCCAAAACCCTTTAACATAATCAAGAAAGATAAAGCATTAACAACCACCAGCAAAAGTAGTCCTGAAACCTACTAAAGATCAACATCAAAATTAGGTTTTATAGGGACCTGAAACCACAAACATAGTCCAATAAAAGTACCCAAGTTTTACAAGGACCTAAAACCTCAAAGAACTTATAGCATAGGGTAAAGAATGTTATATATATATATATATATATATATATATATATCTTTAGCATTCTAACCTCGCCAACAATGCAAGTTGCCATTGCAAAATAGTGACACACAAGAATTTACTAAGACATTAAAATTCCAAAAAATACCTTTGGTTTATCTGTCCCTTTGATTTGATAGAGACACCATCAGATCTAGCAATAATGATGGCGATAGCCATGTCAAGAAAAAGGCCATGTTCCACCATGCCCTCAAACCCTAAAATCAAACTGCCCATAAAAAATGGCACCACAATCAAAGAAACAAGCCCCAAAACAAGCACCGCTAGTGCCCATTCCATCCACCCAATCTTCTACCTGATCACCCCCTCTACTAAATTGACACTCAGAGGAATCACTACCATGGCAGTCAAAAACATCGCCAAAGAAATCCCTGACATCTGGAAGCATGTTAGCATGAGCCATGACCCCAGTCAGCATTTTGTCCTGTCACCTACATTAGAACAAGAAGGTGAGGGTGATTAACCATGGGATCTAGTTGCCAAAGGTTGAGAAAGTGGCCGTAAAGGTTAGGGTTTTGGTCAGCACAGTGGCTTCCTTCTATACTATAGGCCTAGCTGTACTTTAGTTGTCAATGTTACTAGTCCATTATTTACATATATGGAGGTAAATTTTTGATTTAATATTATACTACATGTACATGTTTTTATTTATATAAATCTATGTTCTCAAGGTAAAATATTTAGTTAGTATATGCTTAAGTACTCTAGAAATTAGGCAAGGTTATTAGTTTAGTGGATGACGATAGTATACATTCCTCCATTTCTATAAGTAGAGACAAATACATGAATTACTAATATAATGTCATATACACACATACTTATTGAGGTACATGTTAATTTGTAATTTTAAATTGTATAAATATATATTTTTTAATACTTTTACTACATACTTGGGAAAATATAATTTATCTGAATGTATTATGTATATAGGGTTTTCATATGACATCTAATGGTCCTAAAATTTAGATTATTAGTAGGGAACATTCTCATGTTTCTTCCCCATTTCAAATGTGTGATCATCCACCTCAACATATCACTAACCCTATTGAGAAGTAGGTGTAGATTGAGCATGACCATGAGATTTTAATAAGTTCATGTTTAAATAATTTATAAACTTAGTTACATGTAAAATATGTAAATTTTATAATATTATTTACATTGGAATAGGTCTAGCTACAGGTGATCTATGAGCATAGATAGACCCAAATTGAGACCTTAGAGGAATGTAAGGCATTTGAAGGATCTTCATCTATGAGAAGGGCATTCCAAGGAGAGTTTTCTTAGAAGGAAAAGAGAAGGAGACTATTTGTTGAGTAGGATGTCCTAGATGATGTACTTGTTTGTATGCCTATATGTCAATGTACATGTTTTTGAGATTGTATGTGTGTAAGACATTCACCTAACATTCTATTATATTGTTACATGATTTAATTTTTTTATGCCTATATGGAAATGTATGTGTTATTATAATTATATACCTATATGTCAAGTATTTAACATTATATTATGCTATTATTTTGTATTTCTTTATGGATTTTATGGATACACGCATGCGCGTGTGTGCGTGCACACACGCGCACACACACACACACACACGTTCAAATTTGGTGGTGATAATTTTTACCTATAATTAGGCTCACATTATTTTAAAAAAACTAAATTTGATGGTTGTATGGACATATTTAGATATGATTGTCTTTAATATTTACTTTGTGTAATTTATTAATTTTAACTTACAATATTTAAATATAGTTATAATTAAAACTATATGGAAGAATAACGTACAATTTTTTGAAGTTAGAGTCATATATTACTATCAAGTACCTCTCATGATTGGGCTACACCATTTATCTCTATTCTAATACAGATAACCTTGCTATACTAGTTTAATATCATTTAGTACTTAATATTCAAAAAAATTAAATCCATTGAAATTATTGAATTTATAGACAAGAAACTCTCAACTACTTAAACTTAGCATATGTTGTATTTAGTCTTCCACTACATTGGACCTCCTTCTAGGATGGATTTATATGAAGTTAAAGGAAATAACTTCAGTTATTATCATTGAGCATTTGGAATAAATTTAATAATATGGGGTGGTTTAAACCTATATGAATAAATTAATGTTTGGCATATGTCCATACTTACTAGATTCATAGTCACTTTCAACAACCATGTTTGTCTCTACCTCTCCCTCATAGGACATGTTGTAACTTTTAGCATTGTTGAAATTGTAGTTGGATAACTCTACTTTTGGTGATTTACGGATCAAAACTAGAATTAATAACACATCTTGGGTGGTGGATAATATTTATGACTAGGTTTTTGGCCTTCCATCATACCTAGTTGATAGATGCACCACCCATTCTAGCCTTAAGAACGCCCTTGCCCAAATAAAAAAATGTTTTTTTTAGATTAATTTCATCCTTACATAAAATTAAAATAATATTGGCATGAAACAAAATAACCATATAATTTATGTTTAATACCTCTAATTTCCACCCATACAATGTTGATGTAACTTTTCATACCTATCCATGGCACAAGTTTCAATAAAGGGTCTTGAAATGTAATGTTATTATAGTTAAGAGACAAGTTCTTGTCCTCTATCTATTATTTAATCCTCCAAGAAATCTCAGTGTAACTATATCAATTAAAACACACACACACACACACACACACACACACACACACACACACACACACAGACAGACACACACACACACACACATATATCTATAAATATATATATGTATATATGTATATATGTATGTATGAAAACACACACACACACACATACATATATACATATATACATACATTTATCTATATATATATGTATGTATGTATGTATGAAAACACACACATGCACACACATGCACGCACACACACACACACATATACATACATACATACATATATCTATGTATGTATGTATGTATGCATATATATACACACACACATACATGCATGCATGCATACATACATACATCCAAACATACATACATACATATATATATATATATGTATGTATGTATATATGTATGTATGTATGCATACGTATACACACACACACACACACACATATATATATATACATATACATATATATACATATGTATATGTATATAATATATATATACACACACAGATATATATACATGTATATATATTATATACATATGTATGTATGTATGTCTATATATATATATATATATATATATATATATATAATTTACACGTTCTCTCATGACAATGACATCCAAATCCACCTAGATGCATGTTTTCACCATTGTTTAGGAGCATTGAAACACTAACAACAAATATTGTTAGAGTTGAAGTTGTAGATGAATAAATCTACCTCCAGTGTCTCATGGATTGAAACTGGCACTTCCAACATGTTCAGGGTGGAAAATAACTTCTTGTCCTCCCGTAACACTTGATTAAGATACCCACCACCCTTCTAGCCTTAATAACACGCATCCCAAAATAAGAAAAAATTATTTTTTAGCCTAATTTTAGGTGTACATAAAATAGAATCATAATTCATTTAAAAAACCCATAATAACCCTATAATTTCTCCTTAAGGTCACGTATAGTGAACCTTCCAAACCAATCCATGGCACAAATTGCTAAAATTTAACCTTATATAATGAATAAATAAGTACTTGTCCTCCAACAAGAATTTATAACACTAGGACCTCTAGGTGAAAATGGATGAATTTAAACACATATATATGTAGGTAAATGAAAATTTTTCCCATTTCCACTATGTCCAAATCCACCCATATGAATATTTTCACTTCTATTTAGGAGTGGGAATAATGGTAACAAATGTTGTCAAAGCTAAAGTTGTTATTGGAGAACTCTACCTCTGATACCTCATGGATCAAAACTAACACTGATAACACATCTAATTTTGTGGATAATGTCTATGAATAAGTTATTTTCCTCCCATTATGTCTAATCAAGATACCGACCACCCATTTTGACCTCAATAATGCCCTTCCCAAAGCAATTTTTGTTTTGTTTTTAAGCATGACTTTAGGTGTGCATAAAACAATAACCATAAGTCATTCACATGAATTAAAAGAATCCATTCATGCATGTTTAATCCATATAGTTTTATCCTATATCATTTTCATTAAACATCACATAATAATCTTTGGCATAATTTTTAGTGATGGGTCATGAAATGTAACTTTATTATAGTGAAAAGACAAGTGCTTATCCTCCAACTCACATTTCCACCTTTGGGGACTCTAGGTGAAAATCAATCACTTTTATAATATATATATATATATATATATTAACATGACATTTTATCCCATGACCATGATGTCTAGATCTACCTAGATCCATGTTTTCACTATTATTCAAAGGCATGGAAACACTAATAATAAATATTGTCAAAGTTGAAGTTGTAGTTGAAGAATTATACCTCTAATGCCTCATGAATCAAAACAACCATTAAAAATATTTCAAGGTATAGGATAACATCTAGGATCACACTTGGTCAAAAGACCCACCACCCTTTCTAGCCTCAATAATGCCCTTCCCAAAATAATAAAAAAGTAGTTTTTTATCTTGACTTCAAGCGTGCATAAAATAGAAACCATAATGCCATTATAATGAATCAAAATAACCATATAATTTACGTAAAATCCATCTAATTTTAACCCAAATCATGTCAAATGAATATTTTATATACTAATCCATGGAATAAGTTTTAGTGATGGGTCCTAAAATGTAACTTTATTGCAATGAAGAGATAAGTGATTATCCTCCAACTGACATTTCTACCTTCAATACCTGAAAGTAAAAATACATCACTTTAAACATGTATATATATGAAAATTACATGTGATCCCATTACCATGATGTCTAAATCCACCTAGATTCATGTTTTCACTACTATTTAAAAGCATGGAAATATAGATAAATAATGTTGTCAAAGTTGAAGATGTAGTTGAACTCTACCTACGGTGCCTCATGAATTAAAAATATAACTATTAAAATGTTTGGGTTAGTATAGAAAATATATTACCTAGTTCTTAGCCTCTAATAATACCCATTCAAGAGACTCACCACCCATTTTAGCCTCAAGAATTCCATTCCCAAAACATGAAAAATGTATTTTTTATCTTGACTTAAGGCATGCATAAAACAAAAATCATAAATCATTGAAAATAACTAAATAACCCTATCATTCATGTTTAATCCCTATAATTTCACCCTAGATCACATTTATAGAACCTTCCATACCAATCTATGGCATGAATTGTAGTGATGGATCTTGAAATGCAACTTTATTGTAGTGAAGAGACAATGTTTGTCCTTCAATTGATATTTCCACCTCTAGGACCTATACATGAAAATACATCACTTAGATCACATATAGATAGAAAAATTACACACTTTACATGACAAATACATCCAAATCTAGCTCAATGCATGTTTTTACTATCGTTCATGAGTGTGGAAATACTAACAATAAATGTTGTCAAAGTTGAAGTTATAATTGGAGAACTCTGCCTCCTATTCTTTATGGATCAAAATTGGTGCTACCAACATGTCAAGGGTGGAAGATAACATCTAGGAAATATTTATTGTCTCCAATAATTATCTGTTGAGAGACCTTGTGCCCTTTTTGGCCTCAAGAATGCCTTTCCAAGAACAAGAAAATGCCATTTTTATCCTAATTTTAATGGCACATAAATTTGAAATCATAATTCAATGTTAAAAACCAAATAAACCTTTCCATGCATGTTGAATATATATAATTTCACCATAGATTACATCAAATAAACCTTCTAGACAAATCCATGTCATAAGTTTAAGTTATGGAACCTCTATATTTATATTAAGCTTATCTTAACTTCAAGAATATGCAATTATTTACTAACAATGCAAATTGTGTGGAGGTGAAAGCTTATTTGGCACCACTAACGTAGTATTTTTATTAATAAGTAATTAAAAATAAAATATATATGTACTATCTAATAAATAAATAAAATTTGGTAAAATTAAATACATCTACATTTGACAAGTCAACATACCTTGGAATTTCAATAAAATAAACCACTAGGATGTGCTCTAATATTGATAGTAGAAAGAATAACTTAATGGTCCAACTCAATAACTTTCCATTTTACCAATTGAAAATTTATTGTAGGAACCAAATATTCATAATGTAGTATCTTCTTATGTTTTTAAAACTCTTTAGACAACCATACATATGATTTTTTTATATGATATAATCGAAGACAAGATAACCACAAACCTAGTTGGATAGTAAATGTTTTCTTCATCTATGATTGGGGAAGTCAATTTTTTATTTTCCTCTACACAATGAAATAAGTATTAATCTCTTCCCTTTTCATTATCTTCATCAGTAATAACTAAAAAAACATGATTTGTGTCATAAAAACCAAAATTTTAATGATGTTGTCAATATAAATAATGGGAATAGATAGTACATAATGATTAATCATATACCTAGTTATATTATGTCAAATGCATGGTCAAAGTCATTGATAATTTCATATATGTAATTTTTAATGGTAGTGGAAGCTGATAGGTATCTATTATAATTAGAGGTCTAAATCTTAATTCATCTACCCACTCTTTTGAGTCAAACTCATTCCAAATAGAGTCCATACATGAAGAATAAAAACATGCCAAGTTTCTTGTATGAATAGTCCAAGAACTTACATTTGAGCTATGAAATGAGTGGATCTCATTTGATCACATTATAGTCATATAACCTTCATGATTTTCTATGTTTTATTCATCGATCAACTAAAAATACATATGAAAATTAGAATTTTTTTGAGCACCATGTCCCATTTTATCATTACACCATTTTTTAATGGTTATTACATCAATCAAAATAATACCATGGTAAAAATTCAACTCCTCTCTTACAATGACTCTTTTCAAACATGATCTAGCACCATCATGCTCCTCATTTCCATGACCAAGCTTAATGAAACTCTAAATATGTTATATGCTAGTGGTAATTTCCATCCTACTTAGTAATTAAAACATATGTCCATTCCTAAATTATGATATGAAATTGTGTAGCCAAATGTAATTCTGATTGAAAGTAATGTTCTTCTTAGTGAACTATCCATAGAACATCTCAAAATAACCTTGCACATAGTTTGTATAATGTGATCGATCATTAATGACATAAAAATTGTACACCCTTAATATTTTTTGATATTGATATATAATATCAAGTGTATGCATCAATGATATTGAATGAATATGGTAACCTATATTGAGTTGTAATATTGTGACTAAACTTCCATTTGTAGTTTGGATGTGTAACTCTTTGAAAATTTGACTATTGAAAAAATATAACCAAAATGGGATGTGTCCTTTCTTAGCTAAAAATTATCATCCAACCATCTAGCCCTTTGTGTTTTCCTTACATAACCATAAATAATTTTGTCTTTGAATTTGACCTTAAATTCTAAAACATATGTTTATTGTATAACAATCTCACACCTTTTATATTTTTTTTCCATATTTTAATTGATATGTCATAGATTTGTATTTTTTGAAACCAAGTAATTCCCATAAAATTAAACTTTTAATCTAATCATGGATACCATTTTTTAATATTGGAAATCCATCACAAATGCTACAATTTTGATCAAAATACGCTTTGTTATAAAAGAACTATCCATTTAGTCTTTTATAAATTATGGTTGGAATAAAATATTTGGATAATTATGGAAACATTTTGCTACCACACTCCTAAAAAATGTTGTTAATGTGTAACTAAAAATGTATAAGGTGAAAAAAATAATATTACATTAAAAATTCAACATGCTGCCTATAACAATAATTGGTGCATGTGTGATTTATTTTTACATAAAATGGTTTGGCCATCTTAAAATATCTTTGAGTAATATAAATTTGTGTATATTTTTCAAAAAATTAGAGTAAATTTTTTTTTTGGGTCATATCTAATAAATTTTTAAGTTATGGTTCTTGATTATGAGAACCAACTCTTCTTTTCACTACATTTCTTGTATTGGTTGAAACTATGGTATTGTCTTTCCAAAATTATACAATTAAATCTTTGAGAGCATTGGCTATAGCCTTTTCCATTCTTGGAAGTACACCAAAATATTCCCATATATTATTTATATTGGGATCATGAAGTATTTGACATCTTAATTTTATTTCATTAATGTTTTTGTATTTATGTCCAACACTCAGCTTGTTGAGCATTGTTTTTGTTATCGAATTTTGACATTGAAATTATCATTAAGGTCAAATTTTCTTTATGTTGTAATTAAATAATGTTTTTATTTGTATACATCCTTGAAAGTTATGAAATTGGTTGAGAAACATATAAGTAATTTGAAAAAAGTTTATGAGAATCAAATAGTGTTTCAGGATTAGTTGCCAAAAATTTTAAGTAATTCAACCTAGCAAGAGACATGAGAAGGCTTGTGCATAAGATGCCTAATATTATGCATGAAGGATCATGGTGGACTATTAATATGGATGCAAAGAGGCATAATACATTGTATTATATTTTTAATAATGCATGTGAGTTATTTGATCACTCATAAGTGTCTCAAAGTGAGCCTACATAGGTGAGACCCATAGACCTAGTATATAATTAAACCATCTCTAAACACTGTTTGGCCTAATGAGGCATCATGATCTATTTAAAATTAATATGATCTTTGAAATGTTTTATAATAAAATAATTTTTTGATAATTAAATTGAGGTGGAGAGTGATTAGATAGTGGTTATAAGGTATGTTTCAAGGCCTAATGTGACTTGGGCGTCAAAGCTAAGCAAGTAAAGAAAGAGATGGTGGCTAATTGAGGTATGAGATTTAGATTCAAGATAATAATGAGAATTTGATAATTTTAAATGGTTTGATAGGTTTTATTGTGTTTTTTTAACATTTTTTTGGTCAAAGTTTGTAATAAAAGGCATGAAAAGTGGTTTTTAGGTTTCTCGAGCATAAAGAATGAAGGGTTATCAATCCAAAAAGAAAATTCAAGTGTTAATTGGTACATATAAACATTGAAATGGAACCTAATACATTAATTTTATATTATTAATGTTACTATATCAATTTTTCAAGCATTGGTTTTTGGAATGAAGGGATAAGCTTTATTAATGATCGTTAAGACTAGAAGATGGTCTAAACCCTCAAAGAACCCTAATAGTGACCTGATGATAAATATATTATTATAAAGTAATTAAAATGGTTTTTTATTAATATTTAATTTATTTTATGTTGTAATAAACTCTACCAATCAACTCTATGTGTAATTTGTTTGCCAGGTGAGTAAGTGGACCCTACAGGAAAGGCTTCATTTGTTAGACATTTGATGTAATAGTTAGATTTGACCAAGTGAAAGTTACTAAATGGATGGAGGATAAATATCAATAATTTTATTTTATGTACATGGTTTTTTATAATCAATTTATATCCCTTAATAGTGGTAAACTAGTCTTAAACATTGACTAGCTGCTAACATGCCTAATGGTGTAGATGGTGAGAAAACTAGATAGAAGTGAGAAGTTGACTAGGGATGTGTTATCATGGATTAGGGATGAATCCAAGTAAATGGATAAATTTTTAAATACCTTTAATAAATTTTCATATTTTATATATGTTTTGTAGGTTACTATATATGATGAAAATGTTGATCATAAGTTGACCTATCTTGTCTAGATGAGATAGTGAGGTACAAGACTATGATATTGGTCTATATGACCGACTAATACTACCATGTGATCCTATTATCTATCTATATTATAATGTTATAATGAAATAATAAGATAATATAAATGTATTTTAATTATTTTAAAGTGGTTTTATATTTTTTTGAGGTCATTGTTATTATGGCTATGTTTTGAGGCTAGTTTACAGTTTTGATTGGGCTACTTATAGAGAAGGGTTTGAGTCCTTTTACCCTATGTAATGAATTATAATTAATTATTTTAATTTATTAAGGTAATTTATATTATTTATTTTTTACTTATTTACATTTTTTAATGAAAAATTATGCATATGATTCATTTTTTTAAGATAGACTTTATGGGTATGCACAAGCCTAGTATGAACAATTTTTTGAGAAGAGGTTCAAGTGGCGGTTTGTCCTAAAAATGTGTTTTGTACCTAAATTTAAGTTGTATAAGGTATATTTTATTTATATTTTATATTTTATTACCATTTTAGAAGTTTTAGATTATTCTAATAGTTCAAAGGTTAATATGTGCTAATGAAGGCCTAATTGAATTAGGTCTCCTTATGGCCTAAAAATGGGTTTTGGTCATATATGCTATGAGAGAACTATTTTAATGTTTGATTAATTTTTATGGAATGTTATAAGGCCTATTTAATTTAAATTATAATTTTTAAATTGTGTTTGTATGATGAATAGGTGTATGAGCAGGATCCTAGTATAAGAACAATGCCTAATACGCCTAATTGGTGAGTTATTGTGCATGATAGTTGAAGTAGAAGATATAGAATTTTCAATAGATAAAATAGGTATTATAGAACATAATAATCATTAAAAAAACTATAATTAATATATATCAGGGTTATTTTAGATGACTGTCAAGGTCAAATGACCTAATCTATCTCGAAGTGAACTAATTGAGTGAAGAAGGCTAGAGACCAGTTTGACAAGGATATAAGAGTGTGAAGAGCTAAACAAGAATATCATAATATGTTGTATAAGAAAAAAAAGGGTTTTAAATTCGATCAAAGTTTTCTGGTGGATAATATGGTTCTAATTGGCTAGAGAACCAACTTGACTAAGCTTTACTAAACCTTTGATCATAATTAGAAATAGTATTGTAGGTGCTTGCTAATGCTTAGTCAAGTTGGTGATTACATAATGGGGTTGGTGATCCAAGTGAGGTTTATGATTCACTAAATCTTGATGTTTGAATTATAGGATAGTATTACATTTACATCATAAGTGGGTTTTCTTTAGCTTGAGGGTTTCCTATCAAAATAAGTGTTATGTTTGTTACACTCTTCTCTCATGTTCATGGGTCTTAATGTGTTGATAGTTTACTATATTATTTTTATAATTCATGAATGATAAAGTAAATTTTCAAAATTCTAAAGACTAATTCACCTCCCTCAATAACTATCTTTTAGATAATTCCTATCATGTCTTGGTCCTTTTAGATAAGTATAACATCTTGAATGTGATCTTAAGAAGCATAAGATGTCTTTTGATCAATAGAAACATGTATGATGAAGAATTATTCTATGACAAAAAAGAAGGAGAAACTAGAGAAGACCTTGAAACTAAGCTCATATGTTCCCTTGATGATATTAAACACCAAGAGAATAATGTCAAGGATCTCAGAAGTCAGCTAAATGAGGTTAACACAAGGTGTAAGTTAGATGTAGTTGAGTATGACTAGGTAAAGATAGAGATAGATTACTTGAAGGTTGAACATGAGAATCTCATAGATAGAATGAGTAAATTTGAGAGAGAGTGAGAAGTTATAAAAATTCAAGAGTACCAACCTAAAAATACCAATCAATTATCCCAATTCAATAAAGGATAAGTCATCATGGAATCATGGTAAGTACAAAAATGTTGTTTTCTTCATCTATCATAATATATGACACATTAAAAGATTCGACTCCAAAAGATTTATAAGGTCCACAAGGTTCAACAGGACATATGAATCTCCTAGAATTCATAAGGATCAAACATTGGTATGAAATCCAAATCAATCTAGGATGGATCAAATTGAGATCAAGAAGTAAGATGGACTATTTGCCATGGAGGAATATCAGACCAAAAAGGACTCTATGTTATCTAAAAATTCCTTTCATATTAAATATGAAGGCATGAAATTATATATACATAATCTTAATTCAATCCACATGATAAGATACATAAACAAGTTCATCTATTTAAATAATAATGTTATAGGAACAATGAGGTTTAGAGACAACACATTTGCCAATATAGTTAGTAAGGGTGTCTTGAATCTGTATAATAGAAAGACCAAGACATAAAATGTGTTGTAGGTGGAAGGTTTCAAACATAACCTGATTAGTGTGAGTTAAATTTGTAATCAATGACACACACTTACCTTTCATGATAGAGAGTGTTAGATAAGGAAATCCAAATCAAGAAGGCTAAATGTCAATGTCAAAAGGACCTAGAACAACCTATATGTAATGAATGAGATAAAGAAGGAGATATGTTTCATGAGAAATATAGATGAAATTTGCTTATGGCATAGAAGCCTAGGTCTCCTAAAATTTGATAACCTAGTTAAGATTAACACTAAAAAATCTATGAATAACATGCCTAAGATCATCAAACCTATAGACATACTTTGAAAGGAATGTCAACATGGTAAGTAGAATAGAAGAAGGATAAATTTCAAGGAGTAATCTAACACAAGACCCTTGGAATTAATCAAAATTTATCTTTATGGACCTACAAGAATTCCAAAAATTAAAGGAGATAACTACTTCATGTTACTCATTGATGACTGCACAAGAATGACATGGGTTGCATTCATGAAAGAGAAATTATAAGAACTTGACAATTTCAAGGCATTCAATCTCTTTTTGAGAATGAAAAGAATGGGAAGACAAAGTGAGTAAGATCTAATATAGGATGATGATTTTTGTCTAATTATTTTCATGAATTCTATGAGGTTCATGGAATAATGAGACAATTCCCAGTAGCTAGGACACCTAAACAAAATAGGGTAGTGAAAAGAAAGAATAAGATCGTTCAATATATGGCTAGAACTATGTTGAATGAATTTATATTATCTAATGGATATTGGAGAGAGGAACTAGTAACTATTGTCTACATTTTTAATAGAGGAAAAATAAGGACTAATGAAAACAATATTACTTATGAACTATGGAAGGGTACAAATACAAATGTAGAACACTTTAGAGTGTTTGGGAGAAAATGATTCATCATTAAAGATGATGAAGACTTGGGAAAGTTTGATTACATATCTAATGAAGGAAAATTATTAGGATACTCAACAATGAATTCAATTTGTATATGTTATAACAAGAGATAATAAAATATAGTGGAAATTACCAATGTAAAGATTGATGACATAAGGAAATCTCAATCATATTCAAATAACACTTTGGAGAATTTGGACTTCAAAAACAAAAAGGAGACTATATAGGTTTGTGAGGAAGAAAAATAAGTTGAAGAGAGATATGACTCAAAATGACCCTCATTACATATTCAAAGAGATCACACTAAATCTCAAATCATTGGTAATAATAATGTAGGTAAACAAACAAGGATAAGACTGGTAAGTAATCTAAATCAAGATAATATTTCTTTATTATCTGATATTGAACCTAAGAGTCTTTTCAAAGTAAGCAAAGACAAATTTTGGATAGATTCTATGAATGAGGATTTAGATAAAATAGAGAATAATGAGACTCAGGAACTTGTTCTTAGGCATAAAGACAAGAATTTCATTGGCAAAAAATGAGTTTTTAAAAATAAGTTGAATGAAGATGGAGAAGTCACTAAGAATAAGGATAGATTGGTATGCAATGGATATGCACAAGTTGAAGGTGTAGAATTTGAGGAGACCTTTCCACAAATATAAACATTGGAGGCCATCATATTATTTCTAGATTATGTAGGATTCAAAGGATTGAAGGTATACCAAATGGATGGAAAATTTGCCTTTTTAAATGCAAATTTGGAAGAAGTGTACATTGAGAAACATGAAGGATTAAAATTATCAAATGCCAAATTCTATGTTTTCAGATTGTAAAAGTTTTTATATGGTCTAAATCAAGATCTTAGAGCATGAAATTCTAGGTTGCACAAGTATCTATTATATCAAGGATTCAAAAGAGGATTTATAGATAGTAATATATACATCAAGACAAAATATGACCATCAACTGATAACAGTTGTATAAGCAGATGGCATAATCTTTGGTATAAATAATGAGAACATGATAAAGGCCTTTACATAGGTTACAAATAAATAGTTTGAGATGTCTATACTAGTATAACTATCACTATTTCTTGGGTTACAAACCACTCAATCTGAAAAATGTATATTCATCTCACAATCCAAGTACATAAGAGGGATGTTGAAGAAGTTTTAGATGAAGGACTATAAGGTAGTTAATATACCGATGGTTATAAGATGTAAATTGAAAAAGGAAGATGAGTCTTCAAAGGTAAATAAGACATCATATAGGTCAATAACTGGAAGCTTGTTGTACACAACTACCTCTATAACTGACATTATGTAAGCATTAGGTCTTGCAGGAAGGTTTCAAGAAGAATCAAATGAGAATTATTTTTAAGCAATCAAAACAATACCTAGGTATCTCAGAGTAAATATGGAGTATGGATAATGGTGTCTAAGAAGCAAGGAACTCAATTTGATATCTAAATATATGAAGATTGAGTAGGAAGTATAGATGATAGGAAAAGTACCAGTAGAGGAGTCTTCATCCTATGTGGGTGGCTAGTTTCATAGATAATTAATAAATAACCATAAATATCATTATCCACTTGTGAACCTAAGTATATTACATTATATTCATGTTTCAATCAGGTATTATGGATGAGAAAGACCCTAAAAGGCTACAATATGGAATATGATGGCCCTAGCCCTATTTATTATGACAATACACGTGTTACAAGTGTCTTAAATAACCTTGACATGAACTTAAGGAAAAAGAACATTCAGATCAAGTATAATTTTTTAAGAGAGTAGGTTAGTCAAAAAGTGTCAAACTTGAATATGTTTTTACATAGGATCAAATTTTATACATCTTGACCAAACAACTTCTAAAGGTAGCTTTTGAACACCTAATACAAGAATTAGGTGTAATTCTTTCCCCTAAAAATCATTGAAGAAGGCACGTACTTAGGGGGATATAATAACGATCATTCACTCTAAGAATAGTTTATTTATTTAAAGAATATATGCATGGATATAGTGGGATAATGTTTGTTTTATGTCTCATAAACTCATAGTTTTGTGTGTTGAATGTTTTTGTTGTAAGGAGTGTGATCTAGGGAATTACAAACATCACTTTGTCATTTATGTCAAATGGGGAGAAATAAAATAATGGGGAGATAAGGATGATAAAATTTTAGTATGGTTTTCCATCAATGAAAAATGGGGATATTTTTTAGCATTGTTTTTGTTATTGAGATTTGGCACTGAAATTGTCATTGTTGTCAAAGGTTGTTCATGTGGTCATTAAGTAATGTTTTTTCTCTATTGCATACTTAAAAGGTATGACATTGGTATTAAAACATATAAGGAATATTATTTAGTTGTATAATCATCAAAGAGTGTTTGTAGATCAATTTCTAAAGTTTTCAAGTAATTAAACCTATTAAGAGACTTGAGAAGGATTATGCAAGGATGCCTGGTCTTATGCATGAAGGATCATGGTAGCATAGTAATATGGATGCAAAAATGAATAATAAAATATAATATATTATTTAATAATGTATATAAGGTATTAGATCACTCGTAAGAGTCTTAGAGTGATCCTAAAGGGGTGAGACCCAATAACTTAAGATACAACCAGACCATCGCTATACCCTGGTTAGCGTAATGAGGCATCATGATATATTTTCAAGGCATATGAAGGATTGTTGACATTTTTTGATCATGAGAGATGCTATGTGAGAATTAATTATAGGTTTATAGTTATTATAAAGTTTTTTTCAAGGCCTAATATGACTTGTAGGTCAAATCCTAGCAAGCAAAGAGAGAGATGGTACCCAAATGAGAAATGAGATTCATATTTCAAGATAATAATGAGAATTTCATCATTTTCAATGGTTTTATATGTTTTAATAGGTACATTTACCAAGTTTTGGTTCAAATTTTCTAATAAAAGGCATGAAACATGGTTTTGAGGTTTCTCGAGCACACATAATGAAGAGTTCTCAACCTAATAAGAAATTTCATGTGTTCATTGGCACATGTAACCTATGTGTGGGAACCTAAGATGTTCATGGTAGATGGGGAATGTTAATATATCAAATTTAAAATAATTTGTTTTTATAATTAAGGGATAATCTTTATGAATGATCATTAAAGACTAGGAGATGGTTTAAACCCTCAAATAACCCTAATATTGACCTGATGAGAAAGATCTTGTTCTAAAGTTCTTAAAATGTTTGGTATCAATATTAATGTGATTTTAGGTTGTATTAAGATCCCCCAAACACCTCCAAGTGTGATTTTTTTTAGGTGAGTGAGTGGACCCTAAATGAAAGTCCTTATTTCTTGGATATTTGCTTAGTAGTCATAGTTAACCAAGTCAAAGCTGACCGAGTCATAATTGACAAATTCAAAGTTGATAAATGGATGGAGTATAAATATTTAGGATTTTAAAAATGTACATAGTGGTTTTTTATATTTTTTGATCCCTCAAGAGTGATAAACCAATCTTATAAATTGGCCATTCGCTAATAAGCTTAATGGTGGAGATAATGAGAAAATGAGGTTGAAGTGAGAAGTTGATTAGCATGTGTTATCATGGATTAGGGATTAATAAAATTGAATGGATAATTTTATAAATACCTTTAATACATGTTAATATTATATATATATATATATATATATTAGGTTAGTGTATATGATGAAAATATTGCTCATAAGTTGACCTATTTTGTTTAGATGAGACAATAATGTACATGAATCTGAGATTGGTCTGTAAGACCAATATTTCCATTTGAACATGTTATATATATATATATATATATAGTATCATATAAATTAATTTTAAGTCTTTTCAAGTTATTCTATGGGTGTTTTATATCATTGTTTCCATGACAATGTTTTGAGGCTAGTTCACAGTTTTGATTGCGATACTTGAAAGAAAGGGTTTGTGTCTATTTTCTATGTGTAATGAAGTATAATTAAGTTAGTGAAGTTTTTAGATTCATGTATATTTTTCATGTGTGACTTTTTTCCATGGTTATTTGACAAAATTTTTCATATACTTTAGTTGTTCAAGACAAACTTTCTAGGTATGCACATGCCTAGTATGAACAGTGTTTTGAGAAGAGGTTGATGTCGTGGTTGGACCTAAAAGGTGTTTTAGATCTAAATTGAAACTGGATGAAGTATATTTTATTAGTATTTTATATTTTCCTACTATTTTATAAGTCTTAGAGTGTTCCAATAGTTCAAAGGGTAAAGTGTGCTAATGAAGGCATAATTGAACTAGGTCTTCTTAAGGCTTGAAAAGGGGTTTTGGTCTTATATGGTATGAATAACCTATTATAATGTTTTATTAATGTTTTTGTCATGATATAATTATTATTTCATTTAAATTATAAGTGTTAAAGTGTATATGTCCAACCAAGAGGTGTATGAGCAAGAGCCTAGTATAAAAGCAAGGCCTAATAGGCCTAATTGGTGAGTTAACATGCATGAGAATTGAAGCAAAAGATATAGAATTTTGAAGAGATAAATGAGGTATTTAATAACATAATTAGGGTGTATAGAAACTATCATGAATATATAACATGGGTAACGTATATGACTATCAAGGTTAAATGACCTAATCTATCTTCAAGAGACCTAATTGAGTGAAAAAGCTAAACCGGTTTGAGAAGGATAGAAGTGTGTGAAGAGATGAAGTATATCATCATTTTTTATATGAGAAACAAATTTTTGTTAATTTTATCAATGTTTTTTGGTGGTTTAGCTAGTTATAATTCATCTAGGGGTGGTTCCTCCTTACAAGTGGGCTATTGTTAAAGCTTAATCAAGTTTAGGGTTGGTGCTCCACATGAAGTTGGAGCTTCACTAAATATTGATGTTTGACTTATCAAATAGTATTCCATTTGCATCATTAGTTGGTTTTATTCCCCTCAATGGTTTCCCACTCAAATAAGTTTTATTTTTATTATGCTTTTCTCTCATGCTCATGGTTCTTAATGTGTTGCTAGTTTACTATATTATTTTGATAGTTCATGAATGATAAGGTAAAGTTCTAAAAGTTGTGAATATTGATTCAACCCACTTATTAGTGATTGTGTTTACAAAAAGGATACTTTTTAAAATCAACTATATTTCTCTATTTAACCACTTACTATAATAATAATTTAGACAACATTACAATTTTTGTTGTGTGATTTCAAGCCTATAATATGAAATGCATCCTATAGATTTTTAATAAATTCATTATTTTTTGATAGAATTACAATTACTGGTGGTGAATCAAAAATTACAAATTATCCAAATTCAATTTCAGTCACTTTCAAGTTCTTAATCAATTACCATAAGCAATAATGAAGCATACACATCATTCGTAATAATGAGCAAAAGAGACAATGCAAGATTAATCACATAACACATGACATATGTGGAAAACTCTCTTGGGAGAGAAAAACCACTAGAACTTATAATTGGACTACTACCCTATAGTAATAAGAACTAAATTATTCCAATTGTAACTAATTAAGAAACTACCATCCCTATTTAGTGAGACTACAATCCCACAAGGTAATATAACAACTATCTAACTAAGCTACCATAACAACTAGACATTTAAAAATTTTCACCTTACAAGGAGGTTGCAACCCCCTTAGATTTTGAGCTAACATAAAAACACCTATGAATATATCCACCTTTGGACTAATGCCTACAATACTTGATGATGGACCTTTGTTTATCACTCTTCACCTTAACTCACACACAATATGTAAGATCACTATAATACCAATAGATTATGACCTATAAGTCATAAAAAATGTCCTGAATATGTTCTACTCTTCAACTCATCCACTAGGTACTCTAACTCTTCTTCATTCCATAATTCACTCACCCAAGCCTCTCTCAAATATCTCACAAATATATCTCCAAGTCTAGAAATCAGCATCTTTGATTTCACTATTTATAAAGCATTCATGATCATCACCATCTTGGAAAGCCATTAGGTATGCCTTAACCTTTTAGGCATCTATCTCATTTATACATATCTCAATAAAATATTCATAGTTTTGCCATAGAATCTATGGGTCACCCTTAAGTAGCTACACCTTTTAATAAGGCCCTTGGAGCTCTTATATGTCTCATGGAGACATATTGACACATTTATCACATCATCAAGCAAAACAAGAATATAGAACCACTTCCAAATGCATAGGCCAATTCCACATTATACCTTTGTCATCCTCAAACGCTTATAGACATAATTGTACTCTTTTGTGCAAGCTCAATCAACATTCTTTGTATAAAATCACTATGAACAAATACACAGTAGACATATACACCTTTGTTTATAATATATATGAAAGGTAAAACCTTCATAATTCACAAATATCATACTAATGAAGTCTAAAACACTCACCAATGTCTATGTCATCATGAAACATCAAAATAACATCTATAAAAGCTCAATTATCCTTCATCGATCACTTGCAAAACAAGCATGAATGTATAGTCAAATTTGAACCAAAATATCTTTAAATATATGTATATTTAGATCTTAAAATTAGTTTCATTAGATGTACCATGGAGTCATATTAAAATTTTATTTTTATAGGACCTTCAAATTCATCTTGGATAAAAAATTATGTAAAAAATATAGAGCACTATTTTTTCCCTTAAAAAATTTAAATATTGAAATGCAAACAGTCACTGTTAAACCTTAGTCACCATGATATCATCTTGAGTCCTCATTGCTTATATTAAACATGCACCATCAATCTAAGTATATGAAGCTTGACCTTTAACATAGTGCACCAATGCCAAATGTTAAACCTTGAACATGTTGACCTCATCACGTGCACTTTGGAAACTTTGACTCAATATTCTATACATAGCTTTGTCTTTAATAATGCTAAATAGATATCACTTTGACCTCTTGAATTTATAGTGCACCATTGATCTCTATTTGTATGATCACCCACTCACTGTTTATCCTTAGAAGAATCTTGATCTTTATCCCTTCATAGTGTTAAACATTGAACACTTGGCACCATATTGTTTCTTCATATATTCTTGGAGAAATGAACTCCATCAATTTTTTTTTAACTTTAAAATATGAAAAAAGGAGTAAGTATGGGAACCTTGCTTATATTCCTAGAAGGCCAACTTTGCATAGTCATATATCTTGCTTCACTTACTTGAAAGTTCTCAAATTTGGATCATATAATATCCTCTCATACGATAATCCAAACATATAACAATATGATCCTAGAACCTTCACATGTCTGAGATATAACAACATTAAAATACTCACTCATATTATTATACCACATAGCCAATAATGTCAAGAATTACGTGAAAGGCCAATTTTTCACATGCATATATTTTGACATGCTTCAGCACATGATCTAAAATTTAGAACAAATCAACTAGGGACTAATGTGATCATAACCATAATATCAACTCCCCTTGAATCATCCATACATGGTAATGGTGACATCATCAAACTACCTACTTAGATTTTTTTATATTGAACCCAAAATGTCTTTATGAAAACTATGGACTAGCAAATGAATTTTACTTATGCACAAAATCACTCAAAGCATATAAAACATCTTAAGGAACTCTTTCACATCCTCAAATAACCATACTCATACTTAAACATCTCAAACAATTCAATCTCTAAAGATCAACCAAACCTTCTTCAAGTATACTAGGAAAAAGACATTACACACTTTGTCATTGTTACTTAGACAATTAGGGATCTTCATCCACTCACTAGGAAACCTTCATTAAAATACCATGACATCACTTAAAAATCTCCAAAAATATCCCCTTTTATCATTTATCTCTTCAAGCACTTTCACAATAGGAGCTTTTTCCCCTTTAACAAAATGACAAAGTGGGTATAATCTGATCCTGATGACCTAAAAAGAACAAAACCAAGAGAGGAACATCTTATACATATGATACAAACTCTTGCTTACCTTTATCCTACATTTTTATTTGACTTGACTACTTCTTCTTGCTCCATTCCAACACTCTTTTCAACCAAGCATTGTAACCCATGAAGAAAGAACATAAAATTATTGAAAACTAATGGAACTCACCAAAAAAACATTTGAGAGGGACTCCACCTAGGATCTATGAGCCATTTCACTTCTTGAGGATCTTCAAATCTTTATACACCATGAAGGAATACCTTATAGGCTCACTAGCCTTCTCTAAATCTACCTCAAGAACCATCAACAAAACTTCATGCTACTCACTAAATATTATTAATCCACCTAAAAACACCCATTCTAACCCTATACTATAGCTCCTTCACAAACTTATGGAGTAAGATCATTAACTTGTTGCTCACCCTTAAAAAAATACCTTCTATTGATTCATAGAATAATAAATGACACCCAATCTTTATCTTAGATACTCAAAAGTATATTTTGACAATGGTTTGGTCATAATATCTGTAAGTTGCTCTTTTGCCGGCACATGCTCTAACTTAACACATTGACTAATCACTTGTTATCTCAAAAAATGATATCTAATACAAATGTGTTTAGTTTACAAGATTTCACCAACATTTACAATAATTTGAGAAATTGGATGATCTTTTTGAATTATTGTAGGTGCATACATAGAATCTTGTCTTTCTTCTTCCTATTCATATTCATCATCTATTTGAATGGATAATTCATCATTATTTGCAACATAATTATGAATTGAGTCACTTACCTACACTTTTGGCTTCTTAACTCTACTTGTCTCATCTACCCTTACATTTGAACTTTTAACAATCTTGTGAAGTCTCTTTTTGAAGCACCTATAGGCAATACTAATAGAATAATAACTTAAGAAGATGCCTTCATCATATCTTGATTCAAATTTTTGAAGATTCTCTTCATCTCTTTTGATGAAGCACCTACTCCCAAACACTCTAAAATGTTTGACATTACCCACTCTATTCTTCCATAAATCATAAGGAGTCTTATTATCATTTACTCTTATTTGACAACTATTTAGGATGTAAATAGAAGTTTCAGCTACATCTTCCTAATAACCATCTGATAATTTCACATCTTGAATCATGGTTCTACCCATCTCAACAATAGTCCTATTCTTCCTTTCAACCACACCATTTTATTGTGGTGTTCTAACAATATAATATTGTCTTATTTTCCCATATTCTTCACAAAAATAATCAAACTTGTGAGACCAAAACTCACCTCCTCTTTCAGATTAGACACACTTAATTTTTGAACCTTTATCATTTTTAATGAGAACTTTGAATGCCATGATTTCTGCTAAAATTTATAACTTTTTTAAAGAAAGAATATACAAGTCATCCTAGTAAAATATTCAATGAGAAGAATGAATTATCTATTACCTTAAATACCTTGATTTCTCATAAGTCTACATAGATTAGTGTGGATCAACTCTAATCGCTCTATAGTGGATAATTCCTTGGTTTTGTATCATCTCCTAGTTTGCTTCCATGTAGACATGCCTTGCAAAGAGAATGAGGAATCTTAAAAATATTAGCCATATGCCTTACTAATCCCTTTGAACTTATTTTCATCATATTATTAAAATTTATATGTCCAAGCCTTTTATGCCAAACCTAGCTTTCTTCTAGTTGAATTGCAATCAATCTACCAAATCCTACATTTCTTACAATTAACTTACTATTGCTATGTAATTTAAGAACATTTTCAATAAATCTACAATATTCTACCTTTCTTATTTCACATACATCATCATGAAAAGTTACCATTGTTCAAACACAAATTACCTTTATCAACTATGTTATCATATTTTTTGTCATCAAATCTAACTACACCTTCATTGGTCTTTTTGACAGAGATAAACATGCTCTTATCTCCTATCATATGATTTAAGTACCCATTGTCTATGAACATCTCTTGTTCTCATCTTCTTGAGTATGCAAGGCTATTTGAATAAACAATAACTCTTCTTTTGGTGATCTTCTTAGATTTTACTTCTTTTCTTCTTTAGACTTAGTCTCCCTGAACCATTTAATAGTGTCAATGACTTGAATATCCTTTTTCCAAAATGTTCTTTAATATTTTTTAGTTATATGACCTTTATGTTTAGAATTGTAGAATATGAGATCCTTTTTGATATCTAATAAGAGATCACAGTCTCCATATCCATGACCAAAATGATTATAAGAGAATCAATACCCATTGAAGACATTATTCATATTTGACCTCATTATTTCTTGAGCATTAGTAATCCATGAATTTTAATTATTGAGCCTTTTGGTGGAGATGAAATCCATTTTGTCCTTGGATAAGAGTGCATATAAGTAAGTCATGACTTTACATTCCAATTATTTTATTCTTTGGTTGCGATATTTATTCAACATGACTTGCAAATTCTTGACTATTGTCTCTTTTTTTTGAACTTGTGTATTCATACCATTAACTTCTAATAAATCACATAATATATTACTTTAAGGTTAGGCCATAACTTCTTTGTCAACCATTATATATTTGATAACCTTTAAGTGGTTAAACTTTACATGAAGGACTAACTCTGATAACAATTGATAGACGTATAATCACTGAGAGGGGGGATGAATCAGTGATTCTAAATAATAAAAATTCAATTTCAATCACTTAAAAGTTCTTAATAAATTACCATAAACATTCATGAAGTATACACATCATTCATAGCAATAAACAAGAGAGATAATGAAAGATCAATCACATAACATATAACATATGTGGTAAACCTTACTGGGGGATAAAACCCACTGGAACATGCAATTGGACTATTGTACTATAATAACAAGAACCAATTTAGACCAGCTACAACTGATCAAGGGAATACCATCCCTATTTAGTGAGACTACAATCCCATAAGGTGATATAATACTTGTCTATTTGAGCTACCACAACAACTAGACCTTTAGCAAGTTTCACCTTGTAAAAAGGCTACAACCCCCTTATATATTTAGCTATCACAATATCACCTATGAGCACATACACCTTTGGACTAATGTCTACAATACTTGATGATGGACCTATGCTTATCACTCTTCACCTTCACTCACACTCAATCTTTAAGAGCACTATTATGACAATAGAATTATGACCTACAAGTCATAAAAATAGTCCTCAATTTTTTATACTCTTCAACTCATACATTGGACACTCTACCTCTCTTTTTCTCCATAATTCATACACTGAATCCTCATTCAAATCTATCACAAGTCCATCTCTAAGTCTAGAAATCACCATCTTTGATTTTACCTATTTATAGAGAAATCATGATCATCACCATCTTGGTTATAAATTAGACATACCTTAACCTTTAAGTCATTTATCTCATTGAGACATAACTCAATACAATATTCATAGGTCAGACATAACATCTATGGGTCACCCTTAAGCAACTACACCTTTTAATAAGGCCCTTTTAGCTCTCATAAATCTCATAGAGATGTATTCACCCATTTGGTAGATCATCAAGTAAAAAAATAACATATGAAAACTTAAAAATTCATAGGTCCACTCCACATTACCCCTTTGTTATCCTCAAATTATTACAAACATCATTGTACTCTTTTTTGCAAGCTCAATCAATATTTTGTGTACACAGTCACTATGAACAAATATATAGTTAGTTTATAAACCTTTATTCATACTATATATGAAATTTCAAACCTTTATAATGCACAAAAATCATCCTCATGGAGTCTACAACACTCTGCAATAGCTAAGTCATCATGAAACATCAAAATAACATCTACACAAGCTCAAAAATCCTTCTTGGGTCACTTGAAAAACAAGAATGAACACAAAATAAATTTTAAACCATAACATATTTGATTTTACTTAAATTTATATCTTCAAATAATTTTCATTATATGTGTCATGGATTCCTGTTTAGCTTTAATTTTTATAGTACCTTTGAATTCAACCTAGATCAAAAGTTATGGATAAAATATAGAGCACTAGTTCATCCCTTTGAAAAGTTCAAATATTTAAATGCAAATGATCAAAGTTAAACCTAGATCACCATGATATCATATATAGTCATCACTACTTAGATTAAAAATGCACTATCAGTCTTATTATATGAAGCTCAGCCTTAGATTAAAAATGCACTATCAGTCTTATTATATGAAGCTCAGCCTCTAACACATAATGTGCCAATGCCAAATGTTAAACCTTGAACTATCTTGTGCACTTTGGAAACTTTGAATCAATGCACTCAATTGATCTTCTATACATATCTTAATCTATAAAAATTATAAATATCTATCACTTTGACCTCTTTACTATAAATTTCACCATTAATCTCTATCTATATGATCACTTGCTCATTGTTGATCCTTGGAAGAAACTAAATATTTATCTCTTCATAATGTTAAACATTGAACACTTAACACCATATTGTTTATTCCTAACTTCTTGTAGACATTCACTCTATTGATGATTCTCAAACATTAACTTGTGAAAAAATGACTAAGTATGGGAACCTTGCTTATCTGCCTAGAAAGCCAAATTTTCACAGTCATATCTCTTGCTTCGCTCATTTGAAAGTTCTCAAATTTAGACCATATGATCTCTTATAATAGGATAATTTAACCATATGAAAATATTATCTTGGAACCCTCATATGTCTGAGATATAATTAAATTAGAATTATGACTTAAATTTTTTTACTATAGAGCCAACAATGTCAAGAATTGCTTGGAAGGCTAAATTTGCATATGCATGTCTTTTGACACACTTTGGCACATGATCTAAAATTTAATAAAAATAAACTAGTGAATAATGTGATAAAAACTGTATGACCAACTCTCCTTGATTCATATATACATGGTAATGTTGATTTCATCAAATTATCTACTCAAAAATTTTGGTATTGGACCCAAAATGTCTAGATGAAAACTATGGACTACCAAATGAATTCCACTTATGCACACAAGCACTCAAAGAATATATAACATATTAGGGACCTATTTAACATCCTCAAACCACCATAATCATCCTTAAAAATCTTAAACCATGAAAACACTAAATATCAACCAAACCTTATTCAAGCATACTAAGATAAACACATTGCACACTTTTTCATTGTTACATAGATAATCAAGGCACTTCATCCACTCACCAAAACACCTTTATGACATGAAAATGACATCACTGATAAATATCCAACATTTTCATCATCCATGTTAGATTTATTATTCTTAGGGTGTACATTTTAGGTCTCATATTAATCAATTTTCTCAAAAAATAAGTACTTGACAGTTTTTCTATCAAAATGTAATTTATCAAAGAAATCATCCCAAAATTTTCAAGTTAATGATCTTTAATAGTGGTCAAACATTTTTTTATACATTTATTCAATAATTTTTTAAACTTTAATTAGGTATTTTCATTTCTAATGCCTAATCTTTATAGGTTTTGCTAATAGTGGAATTTGTTGAGAGGGTGTTTCAAAATAATTATGTCTAGTGCTAATTTTTCATTGTTAGGTTTATTTTTTAATTGTGAGATCAAATTTTATTCATTTTTACTTTTTAAATTGTGTGTTTCAATTAAATTATCTTCATTAATAGGGTTAAATCATCATGCATAGACTCATCATCAACAAAAAAATTACTTTGAGTGTGGACTTACAACATAAGTTAGACTTCTTGGTCAATTTTCATCATTGTTATTCAATTCATTATTGTCAATTTCGGTATTATCTATGATATTTGGCTCATTAGGGATAAAATATATACCTTATCTCAAGTGTAATTATTATATTCACACCTTTTGTTTTTCCATCAACTCTTCTGATTGCTCTAGTATTTTGTGCTTTAACTTCTTCCTCTTATTTGAACAATCTTCATCACCCATGACTAGAAAAAAGAAAAAAATGAAATTTGTTTTGATGGTGGGTCCCCAAAGAATAATGTGATTCCTTTTAATGGTAGGGGCCCCAAATGACAATTTTATTCATCTTTTCTTCACATATGGATTAAAATAATGTCTTTGGGGTTAGAATACTTGAAATAATGGACAAAAATAAATATTTGATAATGATTTGTTGTCTATAGACACTAATACATACTAGTTATATTATAATATATATATATGTTAGTTATATTATGTGCATAATATAAATAACATTTATGCATGATAGTATAACATGCATACTTTATTTATATTATGTGCATACTATCAATAACACATACACATGATCGACAATATGTCTATATCTTCATATATTACATTTTTATGATATATGATTATACTACCTAATGGAAACCTATGTTATATTATTATTACTACTATAGGGTTGATTCACCTATATATTTCATCATATATAATTGATTGATACATAATTTAGGTTAATATGGCTCATTTTCTCCCAAATAACATGTTTAATTATACTAATTTACTAATCAAATTAAATCATGAATAATTTAGGCACACATCGCATCTTTAATTATACAAAAAGACTAATTGGATCAATTCATGATTAATTTATCCCTAGATCACCTTTTAGTCTTGTCTCGTTAGGTTGAAGGGGATAAAATTGGCTTAAATTTCTTTCTTGATTAAATTAGTGGAATTTAAACTCTATTTTGTTATGATATTGGAGTTATGTGACCCCCAAATTACTTATATTAAGTCAAAATTTGGTTTATGGGGTTCAACTTGGTCAAAGTTGCATCAATAAATGTAAGAATAGACTATTTAGGTAAATATGTTGAGAAACAACAAGTAATTTAGCTCCTGTAATCACATTATAGTCTCACAATTAGGTTGAAGTGTTTCATATTGGGCCCAATTAAATTCATGTTTGCATTTTTAATAACATCAAGGTTGATTAAGCTATATGTTGCATCTTAGAATGGTTAATTGACCCATAAATTAGGTTTGCATGGCTCAGTTTTGCCTAAATAACATATCTAATTATACCAATTGAATAACTAGATAAATCCATAATATAATTTAACCTAATTTAATCCCAAATAATATCATATAGTTAGGTTTAAGGGGCAAAAATTGGCCCTAATTGCCTTCATGATTGAATTTGTGGACTATTTGATTTATTTTCTTATGATATTGGGATCGACTGACCCATGAAATTATATCTTGTATAGGCTTAATCAGCTTCATGGGTTTTAATTTCATTGAATTTTCATAATTAATTTGAAAATCAACTAATTGGCTCTATATGTTAGGAATATGGGCTAATTTATCCCCAAATCACATCCTAGACTCATAGTGAGGTTAAATGGGTTTAAATTGGCCCTAATTACCTTCATATTTGCATTTGTGATAAAATTAGAGTTTAAGGTTTAGGGTTGTAACAATGGACTATTATGCTCAAATGAAAACCAAGATGTTATCTCTAAATCAATATCTTATATCATACCAAAGATAACACTTTTTTTCTTAAAAAATATTTAATATAGAATAAGTTACCTAGATATCATTAGAATGACCATTTGTGAAGTTAGATAGTCAAACCAATTCATCTTTTGATAATACTAGTGTAGGTTTCCATTCATTCATGGTTATTATCTCTTACCTATACATAAAACATTTACAATGATAATATTTCATTCCAAAACATGTCTAAACATGAGTTGAATACAATCCTATGGTTTTACCTATATTATGATTACTTAACCATTACATACTTTGTAAAATATGTAAGAGTACCACCTAAAGTGGTTATATATTCCTTATATTTTCATAGACCCTTCCAAGTATACCTGGGTTATAAGCGAGTGTAAGATACACATTGGCCTATTCCTCACCCTACCCATGCATTATTAGTTATTGGTCATTTATGTACCCTTCACCTTTAAAAACATTGTTTTGACTAAATAGTCTCCCACCTCCCATCTAAGTCCCTTTTATTATTATTCATCATTTATCATATGTGATCCCATTCCTCACCATATCCCAAACACTATTATCCATTATTCATTCATGTTCCCTTCACC
This sequence comes from Torreya grandis, assembly GCA_037957365.1. Taxonomy (NCBI): domain Eukaryota; kingdom Viridiplantae; phylum Streptophyta; class Pinopsida; order Cupressales; family Taxaceae; genus Torreya; species Torreya grandis. Next base: position 590,002 of record JARHVA010001422.1, read on the forward strand.
TTCCCAATTAGGTTTTTGACTTTAGTCCTACCCCTTCCCATTTACAACCTCTTTATTCTTTGGGTTATTAATCACACATATATATTCATCACCATACCCAAAGTAATACTAGCCATTGATCATCAATTTTTCCTTCACCTTCCTAAATTATTCTTTGAATTCAATCTCTTCCCTCCCATATGCATCCTCTTTATTCTTTTATCACTTTATACATGCATGTGTCTATCATACTTAAATTCACAAAACATTAGTCCATTTGAGAAGGAAAACATTAAAAAACATTTTATTGTTAATGTAGACACTTAATTATTTTATAGATGTATTCATTAGTCATTAAAAAATGCATTAGTCTAGCGTACTAGTATGTTTTTTTATCAATGATCTAGATTAGGCTCTTATTAGAGCATTGTTAACGTGTTCTAGATATCTCATGTCATTTTACCCATAATTATCTCTCTTTACTCTCTCCTTCCCTTGTGTTTCCTTGGATTTATAATATTTTCTCCAAAAGACATACACTATATGGTTTTAGGCCCATAATTGTATCATGTAAGACTCTGTGGGTGGGCCCTTTTAAGCCTTATTTTAGGCCCCTTTTGACTCATGATCTTGGTTTATTAGATTTCTTGCTTATTGAGTGATAATAGAGTCATTATTTGAATTAAACAAACATATATATACACTAAATGTATTATCATATAGGACATTGAAGAGATATATAATGAATGTGTGAAAGTAATCAATTCAAGCATTAATAGTAGTGATTCAAGATTTTAAGGAAACATGACTTAAAATTATTAGTGAAAAAAAAATTCATTTCAACATGAAAAGTCATAGAAATTACACTTTATCATCATTGTATTGCTTCCCTAACATTATTTATACTTGGTTTATTGTTTTCTAAATAAGAGGTTTTTATCCCACATTGTGCTAGCTACATAAAAAGATTTGAACTCTTGAGATTGGAAACTAAAGAAATAAACCAAAGATTTTGCCATTCATATAGAACTATGTATCATAATCATAAATTGAATCATCACAATAATAATAAGTGGGTCAGTACAAAATTCATCAAGAATATCATCTCTAGGAATCAATATTTTAGCATGGAGATGCTTGTATAACATGGAGATAAGAACTCTTTCAATTCAACTTCGATCAATTTTCCCATGATGAAGCCTTGAAATTTCATACTCATATTGAATATTAGGGGTAAAAATGAGTGTAAGAGACAAATATTTCTTTGGATATATTTTTACTATTTAAAATATTATCAATTTTGATCCTAAATTTTATATGATCTACCTAATTAATATGAGTACATCAATTAAAAGACACATGATATTATCATCATGTCTTATTTTCTATAAGTGTCACTTAATATTTGGAGGAACATTATACCAAATTACCTCAATAATATTTTCTTATCAATTATTTTTCTACAAATTAAATATCCTTTTTAAAATAAGTCATAATATACATTTATTATAGTACCTCCATTAATTCTAATGTGTCAAAAAGTCCTGTTATACAACTAGCACAAATTAACAAATTGAAAAAAAATCAAAATGAAAAAAATGAACTTAATTCACTCCATGATGCTATGATAATGTAAAACATACATATTATGTAACACGTATAGATTGTTGATAGTTTGAATTGAAACCCAAGCCTTTTTGCTTAAAAATGGCTTAGATTCCTGATCCAAAGGCTTAGACTTGTCAACACATAGTTGTATCTAAGATTCTTGATTAAAAACAAAAAAAATTAAATTACATCAACCAATATAGTATGAATTTCAATGATTCAAATCATAAATTTATTACCGCAATGATGAGGACACTCTCGTTTTTCCAAATATATAATTTTTATAAATATTGGACTATTTTAAGGTTTAAATCCGTATTGATTTACAACTATAAATTTTTTAGGCCACTAGATGTTGAAAATATAAATTACTATATATGTTTGCATATCTTTTCTTGCATTTATCCAAATTCAAAAATAAATTATGGTTACAAACTAAACCAAACTCTACACACATTTAGAAAAAAAAAACTAGTTTTTTATTTTTTTGAGGTAGTTAGGGGGCTTGCATGATCGACTATCCATTTTTGTCATTTTTCAAGATCTATTTAATTGTAAAATGAATAAATAATACTATTCATCCAAAAATTATAAAATATATAGGCTATGAACTAGATTATCTTATTTAAATTTTCACCAAATGATATTAAACAATATTAAAATATGATCAAAAGATGAGGGGCTACATGGCTAGCTATATAGTCTATTTTCCTTAAAAAAATAGGAGTTCCTATTCAAATTTTAGATTCTTGACCTAATTATACTTAACCATTTTTATTTAAAAAATAGTGTTTCATAATTTTACAATTGACTTTTTATTACCATCCTAAACTTTTAAGTGTATCCATCTCAAATTATATATAAAAGTTCATATTTAGGAAAAATGAGTCCATGTGTAGGCACCTTTTTCTCCCCTAACTTTGTGAACTTACCCATTTATATCATTAAAATTTGTATAAATATTTTTCCCTAAACATTTCTTCATGAATTTTTTTTTTATAAATGAGATTTGATGCTCACTTGAATTTGTTCTTACAAATTTTATTTTGGTAATTGTTCTTTTTGTAATCTTGCTTGCTCTAATTTTGCTTATTGAGTATTTATATTATTTTTACACTTGTATTTTATTAGATGTAATATGACTTAGTTGATTAGTAATTTTATCTTGTATAGAGTCACCACTATCAAGGAGACTTTGTATTTTATTTTTTTAAGCCTAAAAATAATATGTATGATGATAATGTAATCTATGATATTCAAAATAAAAATTTTATTTTTTTTTAGGAGGAATATAAGGTAATGTAATCAACTTAATTTGAATCATTTATATTATAATCTCACTAGTAATCTCATTATCCTTTTATATACTTTGTGAAACATTAAGTGTATATGTATCTTTCTTATGAAGCACATGATACCTAAATGAAGATTTAGATATATGATTAATTATAGAATACCCTAGATTTATATTAATTTTTTTGTTACTTTAAAGAGATATGATCTTCAAAATTAATTATCGATTTTGATTTTACAGCTCTTATATTGAATTTTACAAAGTGGCGACTTGATCTTGAAGGGTTTCATAATAACAAGCCCTAAGTACATTTGATTGAAAAATGTTAAAACCTAAAACATAGATTAGGGAATATAAGTTTAAAGGGGTTGAGATAAAATAGGGCATAAGGATGGTAGACTATCTATAAATTAGGCCAATTAATTTTTAAACTTACATAAATATATACTAAATATATTACGTTGAGATATGCTAAAATTGAAAGTATAACTATGTTAAATATTCAAATGATAATGAAAACAAGATGCTTAGCTATTTTTTATGCCAACACTAATATGGATATGGAATAAAATGAATAAGAGTATAAGTTGACTCTATATTAGTCATTAGATTATAGATTAAGCACTTATGTGACTCTAAACACTTACACTAACCTTGGATAGTTGCATCAATAATTTTGAATAAATAGGATGCATGCATCCTATATAGAATACCTTTTGGATATGGATGTGACCACTTATTTCTAGGTCATATTTGCTTTGATGTACTCAAATATAGATCATGTTTTATCACTCCTTGTCAAATAGGAAAAACTAAGTTCTCCATCTTCATATTGGTTATGGGAAAAATAGGTTACTGGGCACTGGTGTTGAGCCATATCAAATAAACCTATACTAATGAGAATTGTATACATATCTAATACTCTAATGTGGGCCTCAAATTTATGTAGTTATTCCCTACATATTATCTTGTGTTTGTATGAGGATATCATGTTTGATAAGCAAGTACATAGAATGACATAGATTGTAACTTGGATAATATGGCTTGTGGGATGCTACTTAAGTACTTTAGACATATAAATGTGTTTTCCATGATTGATATGTAAATAGGGTGAAATAAGGAATATTTTCTCACTTGAGTGTTTTATTGAATGCATTTTATAAGTTTCCTTATGAGTTTCTAGGTTTGTGCTAGGTGAATAATGAATGATAACTAATCATGTATTTATACCAATCCTTTTGGATAATATCTCACATTAAAAAACTTATGATAACCCTAGGCATACATTTTATTTGTAAATTTTATGATTTTTAGGGTACTAGACACTTCCAATGTGATAAGACACTTATGTCAATGTAGGATTTTAACTAGGATGTAAGTGTTTCGGTAGCTGGAAAATAGGCATAGGTCCAAAACTTAAAAAAATAGAAGATAAACATGTTTATAATATTATAATCATGATAGAAGGTTAGAGTCTTCAAATATCATTAGTTGGATTAATAGATAAGAAATAAGCACAAAGAGATAGTGTATGCAAGCCTTTTGGAAGTTGGAAGGTCTACAAGCTAAAGCTACATCCAGAATATGTATTTTCCAAGTGTAGAAGACTTATATGGTATATAATTAAAAAACATTGTCTACATTTACCCCCCCCCCTCCCCCCCCCATTTAACTAGTAATGAAAGTACTATTTTAAAGGAAGATAAATTCGTACCTAGGTGTGGATAACATACTTTGTCTTCGATGAGTCTAACTTGAATGTTTTTTTGGTGACTAGCCTAGAAACAAGAGCATGTTATAGTATATAATCAATACATATAATATAAATTTCAAAGAATTTTAAATGATTGAAATTAAAGAGAGCAAGGTTTACAAGTATAGTTGTGTATCAATGACATCGCATTGCCTTTTGGAAATTTGATTTGGAAAAGATGTATCATTGAAATTAATAATAGTAAAAATGTAAAACTATAAAGTGAATAACTATATAATTATTTAAGGATAAAACTTTCTCCCAAACTTGGTGTTAAAGGTTAGTTACCATCTAATAGTTGAGATTAGCTCAATCATGGAACCCATTCATACTTATAACTTAGTGAGTGTGAGTGAACCCAATCAACTCATACTATAAATATAGTGAGGTTGGATGATGTAATTGAGTCCAATATATTAAATTAGAAATATTGAGTAATTTAATCATATAAACCATATAAAAAATGAACCAACTAATGTAGTAGATTGGTACAATACATTCCATAAAATACAAATGTAGTGGGTGATGATATTCTATAAAAGTGTTTTGAAATATGAAATTGATTTTGATTTTTGAAAAATAGGTATCCTATACATAACATATGCACCTCATATATATCTCATGTTAAAACCTAAGTATAATAATGGTACCAATGTAAAGAATATTTCCAAAATTGTGTATATGAATCATATAACTATGATTTTTGGCCAATTTTGAAACCATGTAAGTGTGAATAACATGTTTCCATGTCATGCGCCCACTGTATATGTAAATATAATATATGTGTGGAGAACATGTTTATAAAATATGACCCCATTATATATCTAAGTCTAATGAACTTTTAAAAATGTGGAATCCATGTGTCAATGGCATGCCCCCACTACTATGCCCCCCATTTGAGTTGAGGGTAAGTATAAATTGGTAGTCACCTTACCTCAAAAAATAAGATAATTATGTAATATGTGTATGAACCATGTACTATTTATATAAAGAACATGTCTATGTATTTTTATCATTAAATAAAAAATAATGTGATCACATAAAGTCCCAAGATGTATTATTTAAATCATGGAAACATCTAGATAATAATATTACAAGATCACCAATAAATCAAAGACACATATAAAGACAATCAGAAGAAAATCAAAAGGCCATGGTCTAACGAGACCTAAAATAAGGGGCATGTTAAAATGAAACACAATTGAAGGGACATGACTTAGTTAAATATACACAAAGAAATGTCATATTAGCTATTCAAAATGAAATCACTTCATGATAGGATTGTGATATTTATGCAACATGCATGAAATTTACTTCTCAAGTGAAGGTTTTAAAAAATAATTAACTTCCATCATTCCACCATGAGGATAATTAATTAAAAAGGGTGGTATAAATCATGTACTACAATCTTATTTCAAGTTGTTTTCTCCAAGCCTTACTAGGGTTCATTAAATTATTCCTTTGGCTCTTAGGCTACTATTGAGATGGGTGGAGATAAGGACTTCCTTGAACTGAATTTTTAGTAGGAAGTCAAGAGCATGAAAAAGGTTTGGAAGAATCTTTGGAGAGGAGGCCTCACATAATTTATGTTTATTTTAAATGACCATGATGCTAACTTATCAAATAATTCATTGCATCATGGAACAAGAGGGTTGTAGAAGTAAGAGGCATTAGAATATTAGTAACAAATGAGATGATTGGGGAATCCATAGGAATGTCATGTAAAGTAAAAAAAACATACAAGGATCAATAAAAAATAAGAACTCCTAAAAAAGTTTTTTATAACCAATGAGTTCATCAAGATAAATAAAAATGGGTTTCCTCACTTGGACCTTCCATGCCAATGGCATAAAGTTTGCTTAGAAATAATGAAGTGTCTTATTCCTGAAGGTAAGTATACCATCATTTTTCACCATCACTTTAACTTGATAAAAAAATTTAATGGTTACAAAATAATCCTTCTTTATTACCTCCTAAAATCCCTAGAAGACACTACTCTCACACACCAAATTAGTGAAGCTAATCCAATCATACACCAAGGCCTTTACTTCTAATGATAAAACATGGAAAGACCCTTTTGGGTAGGGATGTTTTGATTAAGGGGTCCTATAATGAGGATAAATACCTTGAGGAAGATCCTAACTCAAGGTCCCACAACCCAATAACCAATTTTTACCATGCTAGCTCAAATTCCAAAAACTCAATCAAAGATCTTCCCCTAAAACTCTCTATTTTCAAACCTAAACCAATATTGCTGGATGAAGGAAATATTTAATAATTTAACCACAAGTAAAATTAGGTTAACCTCCTATACAGTAAAAAATTATATAGGGTCCTTATAGGATGTAAAATGTGTCCCATGGTTTCATTAAGGTCAAACTCATATTTATCTTTATCATATTTGTCTATAGTTGGTCTTATGCCATCTAGGGGTCACATTTAGATTCATTTATTAGATTTATATTGTTTACATAGGAATAAAAGTGTGTCCAAGTGTATTTAAATATCATATATGTTAGGATCATGTTAGATATGGTAGTTTTAAACTGATAATTATAGGTACAATGTCCAAATAAGAAAATCAATGAGAAAAGTGGTAGTTTTTAGTTGTTGTACAGCCTACATAGAATATTTTACATGTGGAAGGACTTAAAAATTTTCACTTAGGTCCATTAAGTCCATTTACATGACAAATTATCTTTTAAAATCTTAAAAATGGAAAAAATATATTCTATCTTTCATATCTCTCTCTTAGACAAACTAAAAATGTCAACTAGTTTTCTCATTGTACGACCAAGAGGAGTTGAGTTTGAGAATGTAAACTTGGTTGGTGGTATTACTATTTTTATAATTAAAATACATGTAAATATTCATATATTGGTTTACCATTCTCTATGATCTACTTTTAATAAGGTCTATGACTCTTTTCTTCCTACACATTCCCATGGCCATCAGTTTTCTCCTTTATCTAGATTGATCTTTGTAAACCAAGTATTGTATGTGATTTTGGAGAGTGTGAATACATTTATCATGTAGTTATTATTTTATTTTGCACATGATAAGGTTGAGTAATGATAATAACATCTCATAGTACTAGCTAAAGACACACTGAGCTCTATAGATAGTTGTTTCATCAGTTACAAAACTTTCTCTCTCTTGTAGTGGTCTTATATCAAAAGGTACATATTATTTCCACTATCACATTAAGTGGTGATAAATTTTAATTTGAAGTTTTTGTCTTAATATTATCTTACATGGAGTGAATATACCAATACATAAACATGGTCAAGTTTTTTTATGACTATCAACTACAGTCAAGTGTAAAGGAGCCCTGAGTAGTCATATTCATGACACAAAGAGGTTTTTAACATCGTGATAAAAATCCCAAGATGGAAAAAATAGTAATTATCCATTAGAAATGTTATGCATTGGTGATGACAAGACTTGAAACTTATCACATAGTCCTATATTACATAGTGACACCTACAAGTTTCCATTAGTAGCCTGGGTTCAATCCATAGAGGTCTAAGAGTGTTGTATGAAGGTGTTTGAAAGAATTTGAGATCTTCAACCAGGTATAAGAATTAATAAAGCATGATGGTAATAATGGTGACTTAATTTCATGTAGGTATACTTGAGTCCTATGTCCTTAGGTTGAGAAATATGTAAGAGAGACACATTACCTTAATTTCTCTAAATCACATTTTCTCATACACTTGGTCCTTCCATAGTAGAGTGTTGTGAGGAATGGATAGGTCTTGTGGTTTTAATAATGTAGCCCAAGAATATGGGAAATTATTTGACACAATAAGGTGGTTATTTTACTAAGGGATATTGGTGTTTGTATGGGTTCTAACTTAGACAAGTTCTAAATTGAAACACTTAATGAACACTATAATGGAATGACTAGAAGAAACCTAATGCAATAGTGACACAATGGAAGCATGGACTCAATACAAGGTGATTACATTTTATTGAGGAACAATCTAATTACCTTAGGTGTAGTCAAATGATTTTGTGTTTAGTACTCAGGTTATATGAACACCTACAAGAACCCCATGGTTTATCAAAAAGAGCATCTGCAGTCAGTATATAGATCCATAATATGTTGATAAGTGAAACATAAGAAACATAACATATAGGCATATTAACTCTTTTTTCATGAAATGACCTAATGAAATTGAGAGGATACTATGTCATGAAATAAAAATTTAAAATATTGAAGATCACCTAAAAGTGTCTCATTTATCTCAGGAGTGCCACCTATAATCTGCTATTGTAGACAAACCAGTTCTAGCAAAGGAAAGATATGGGTTTAGGATGTTGATAGGGTATGATAGTTGAACATGTTAATTACCACTCCCATAGTGGTATTAATATAACTCATAATATTTTGAGATCAAGGAAATATGGTGAAGGACATACTAAGAAGCCTAACTCTACATACAAATTATGTGTGTAGTCCTCATAATGCCATAAGTTTATCTTGAATATTTAAAGTTTGAGTCTACAAAAGATACCTATGCCTAAAATTATGTATAGAACATCCCCATGACCAAATATAGCCTTCCATAGCTCCAAATGTTTAAGACAAATAGTTGATATGCCTTTTATTTTGTCTCAGATAGAGGTTAGTCCCAAGTAGTCTAAACTATAGGATTAGTGTGTAGATGGTAAAATAATGACATGAGGAGTCTTAGAACATGGTATAAAGGTGTGAAAAGTTTGAATGAGGGTAAACATATGTGTATAATCATTCATTATCTTGATGAAACACTCAAAGTAGGTTTTAGGCCATGAAACATAGTGAGGCCTATTAGGCCTAGAACTTGACCTAGGCCTTACAAGGGTAAATATTCCATTGATATGACCAAAAGACCATTCTAAAACATGTGAAGAAATTAAAGGGAAATCATAAGACTATTTTCATCCATAATTTCTTATGAAACCACTCATATGGGTCACTTTTAGATTAAAACTACAATATGGCTACATGGAATGCATAAGAAATCTGGATAAGCCAACTTAAAGTACTCATATATGTAAAAAAAACCATTCATGAGACCTCAATAATCTATGGGTAGTTATGGATGGTTTCATACTCAATATTTGTATATTTTTTTTAGATATTAGATGTTAGGATTTTATGAACAATCATTAATAGTCCAAACCCTATAAAACCCTCCTAAAACCTTAGTTTTGACCTAATGGAGAAAATATGCAAAGAGATACATCGAGAGGAGGTTATTTAGCCTTGAAATTATTTTGAAATTATTGAATACTCTCTTAGGATACTATACATCAAATTGGTCTTTACCCTACTTGTATGGACAAGGTAAAATCTAGGTTTTGTATTGGTTTTTAGTGGTTTTATAGGTGAAAAATGTAATTGGTAGATGTGAACCACTAGATGATGTCAATAGGTACTTATTATAACTCCCTATATTCATCTCTCTCCACATAAAATCATAGAAGCATCCCTTCTGCACCATTCATCATAGACAATCTTCGATAGATAGTGAAAATGAGGAGTGACTACCTAATGAGAAGATGATAAGTCTATTTGTTAGAGGTATAACAACAAATAAGGTGTACGAATCAGTGATTCAAGATGTTTCAAACTTCAATTATAATCCTTTAAAACTATTAATCAATGACCATAAGAATTCAGAAAGCATACAAGATGTTCATAACAATGAATAAGAAAGATGATGTAAGATCACACACATAACACAAGATCTACATGGGAAACCATCTTAGGGAATAAAACCCACTGTCAAGCCTACAAACACATGGAATGCTTTTCTTATAACATGATCACAAACATGAGACATTTTAGTGAAGTAACCACTTTAAAAGGAGCACCTACCCCTAAGTATGAACAAGCACCCACTTATTGTAGATGTTGAGTACCCACAAAATACCTTATGAAATCAAACTATATAAGTTTAATTTCCTTTCAATCTAATTGGAAAGATAATGTAAAATAACTCTCTTTCAACTTGTCACTCATACTCAATATTTCTCATATAATAAATGCATCTAAACACCCCTTTTGGATCACTCTAGGCTTCTTAACTCATCCTTAATCTACTATATACTTCATCCCATCAATTGAGCAATCTCCTTATGATCTCTTTCCTTCCTCTCTATTTTATACTCTATCAACACATCCACATCCAAGTCTAAAAACCATTTCCTTGGTCTTCATTTTTTATATATTCTTCATGAATATGAACTTCTAGGTTGGCCATAATAATTCATCCTCACAAGTCATCCATAGTATTTATGGTCACACTTAACCAATTCCACCTTTCAATTAGGCCTTAGTAGCCCTTATAGGTCTCATGGAGACCTATTAACTATTTATCATTTCATAAAGCAAAAAAATAAGAAAAAATCACTTTAGAATACATGGATCCACTCCATATGACCTCTGAGACATCTTCAAATGAATACATCCACCAAAAAACTCTTCTGCTAAAGCATAATTTTACTCAAATAGTAGTCTTGTACACAGAAACACTATGAATGAAAAAATAATCAACTTTGAAGCTATATATATATTTAAAAACATTAAAATATTTTTTTTATGTACCTTGAAGTCTTTTTCAACTTTTATTTTTACTCCATTGGCAAATTCTATCATATTCTCAAGATATAGATCAAAAACCCATCTCTAGTTTTATTTCACAGATTTGAATATTTAAATTCCAATGGTCACTATGTAAATACTAAAGATTGAACACTTTGTCATCATATCATTTTCCTTAGAAACTTTTAACAAATATGAACCATCAATCTCATCAAAAGTCTCCTAAATTTAACTTGCAGTTGCTCACCATTGATATTAGATCCTTGCTTCATGATCATGCCACTAGGCATCTCTACATGCCTTTTGTGCATATTGACTATTTGACTCAATCCACTATGTCAACCTATATATGTATGAACACTCGTGTGATATTGATATTCTATCGAATCATCAAGATTTAGACACATGTTGCTAGTGCATGCAATCTTAGGAACCTTTGATAAATTGACTTCACACACACTTTTGATATCTATCTGACATGATCACATATTCCATTAAATCCTTATCTAGTCTGATAAATTGCTCATTGTTAGATATTTTATCAAATTGAACACCCACCATATATTTTTGATATCAAAAAACTAGCCAAGTATTGGAACCAAAAAACTTTTGTCTAAGAAGCCAACTTTACACCTTAACAACTTTTGCTATGCTCCATGTCCAGACCTAAAATCTGAACCATATGATCTCCTCTCATAGGGTAATCCATCAATGTATCAAAATTATACTAAAACCTTCACACATGTGATATATGACATCATTAATATTACTTAGATTTATTTATCAAGATGACTACTTGAACCTAGACACGTAATTGACTACTCTAATGAATTCCTTGCACTTTCATAAGCATTCCAAGAACTAATAACACCCCAAGGATCTATGTAAAATGTCCATACCATCAATATCATCCATAATTTCCTCACTAATTCAAACACTCTTCAAACTATTAATCTGATCACTTTATCAATAATGCACTAGTACAACATGCTCTCTTTGACATCAATGACAACCAAACATTAATGATCATGCTCAATAATATGCCCATTTATCATTGATGGAAAAACATCATTTGAATGAATTCATACTCATTTTAACTTCTTCACTTTGATATTTATCCCCATTTGACATTAATGACAAAGGGTCTCTTCCTCAACATACCAACAATTATTGTTTAACATCATGTATGCATTCAAATACTATTGAAGATACTCATGATACCTACATAATTTCAATCATATTAATAAATTTCTCCCACTTTGACATTCACCAATCTGAACTTGGATTTATCTAATCCTCAGACTTGACAAACTACTCATAGAGCTTAGAAAGCTCCCCCTAACATCAAGATCCATCTCATGTCATCTATTCTTTGACATACACTAATATGAAACTGGAATATTTTTATCCTTGGACCTATCTAACTATATAACTCTCATGATTTATTTTCTCATTCATGAATAATAAATACCTTCTCAAAGAACATGACTTGGTTTGATCAATTCATCATATCAATCTTCTTGAATTCACAACTAAATCAAATTTCTTTACAATTCTTCCATGACTAAAGCATCTTAATCTATGCACCCCTTTAAAACATGCACATCTTCTTCAAGACACTCAAGCTCACTTATTTATCTCCCTCTTAGCCAAAGACACCTTTCATATTATCAAATTTAATATAATATATCTTTGTACTGATTATCATTTTGATCATTACCTAGAGAACACACACTTTCTTCCACACATGAAAGATGTCTCCTAAGAAGCATAGGTAGAGACACCCACTTTTCATAAAGGGAATAAAGATTAAAAAAACTTAGGAGACTCCTATATGTCCATTCTCTTACTTCACTTGAAATTATTCCTCATATTTAGATTGATTTTGAATGATTTCTCAACCTTATTCTTTTCTTTTATCTCTTGATCTTGCTTGATTTTCTTGTCCATTTGGGAAGATAAGGCTTGTTCCTTGTTACTTAAACATTTTCCCTATTATATCATTTAAAATAATATACTTTGAGCCCATTTTTCATTTACCTATTTATTCCTCCATTTACTATGACTCCTCTTCATGATAGGATTGATAATTTTTGAAGTAGAATATTTATAATTATAGAACCTTGATATGTGACCTCTCTCATGACATTTGAAATAAATGAGGTTTCTTAGATTGTACATGTTGTCCCCCAAAAATATCACTCATTTTTGGGACAAAATTTGAACTATTTTGGTCCTACAAACCAAAATCCTCTCTTCCCCTTTCAAAAAATTGTTTTGAGCATTCAGGTTCACTTTTCAAGCTTTTTAGAAATTTATAGACTCTGCAGGCTTGAATCTATGAACTCTGTAGGTAGGCTCAAATCTACGAACTCTGCAGGCTTGAATCTATAAACTCTGTAGGCAGGCTCAAATCTATAGACTCTGCAGGAAAGAAAAGGGTTCAACACTTTAACAAAGAGACTAGAATGAACCAATGAATCGATGAACTTGCAGTGGTTCAATGGGTTCAAATTTCAACATGGTTCAAGCAAGAGTCAAAAAATGACATCCCCATAGATGTCAAATTTAAGGTAAGGGAATATCCATTGAAATTCAAATAAAGCACAGAACTCAAAGGAAGAACCAAATGACAAGCTAGAAAGATAGCCCGATAGCTCAAATTACAGCAAGAAGAGACAAAGCTGGAGAAGCTTGACTGTAGAGAAAAGCCCATGAAAAAGTGCCCTATGGAAAAAGACAAAGTGCAGAGAATGTGACAAGTGTTTGCATTTGTGTTCTCCTTTTGAGTTGCTCAGGCAAAACGTGTCGTGGACTCCATTTTCTATGAGTTTCTAATGAATTACATGACAACAGAGCTTGCCACTTGTCAAAGACACAAAAAGCCCCCCCCCCAAAAAAAATGCATAGCCAAGAACAGCTATAAAGAGCAAAGATGCACTTAAGCAGTGAAGAGAGGAGCGAGACCAAAGGATCAAAAATATCTTCGAAAGAATTATTTCTAGTAGGTGAAATAGTGGATGGAGTAGACTTTTGAGCACACCAAACCAAGGACACAGCCTATTTTCTTCGATGAAGTAAAGACATATGGGATGAAATGGCACACCATAGTTTAGATAGCTGCCCTATTTTTAATGCAGTCCTTTGACAAACCTAAAAACACATTCAAGGCGTTAAATGCACAGCATGGGCCATTCTTTGAAAAATGAACTCCCAAGTCTTTCTTGGGACTATATATATTGTAATTTCTCATTTTGAACTAAGGGACTTATGATTTTTACAAGAAAAAAACTCTACCCATTTTGAAAGAAGAAGACTGAGACTTTGAGCTCAGGTTGTAATTTCATTTTCCTTGTTATTTGAATGAGAAAGCAAGTTTTTCTAGACTTTGTGCTATTTTGACTTGTGTCATCTGAGGGTGTCCTTATTCATTTAATTTGGTGCATAGAATTATTAAAGGTAACAAAGAAGTGTCCTAAAACCAACTGTGAGAAGACTTTATGCTTTCATAATTGATTTTAGTCTATGTTTTCCTTTCCTTTTTGTTTTGAGGATTCTGGGGAGACTTTGTGCCCCCATTATCCTTTGTGATATACTCTTTGGGCAGTCGAGGTGGAGACTTTATGCTACATTTCAGGCTATTTGTTACTCTACACCTTTTGTTACCTGTTACCAAAAAGATTCATGTTGCCTGCAAGAACAAGCACTTTTGAAAGAAGAGAAGTGCCTTCTATTGCTTCATCAAGATTTTTACTATTTAGGAAGAAATCTAGCTCTTGGCTGAAAGTTGCTTCTGAAAGAAGAGAAGCACCTTCCCCATCACCCAGTATTTCTCTTCTATTTTTCAGCATCATCTCTAAAAGAAGAGAGATGGATGGTTTATCCTACCCCCTGTGTCTTACTTTCTGCATATATATATATATATATATATATATATATATATATATATATATATAGCCTCCTGCATCTCCTACATATCTATAGGGAACCTCCCCTTGATGAGAGGAGAGATTTGTCCCCTCTTGATGCAATAAACCTACACATCTGGCTAACTGATCTCCCTATGCTGTGGTGATAGGAACTATTTTGGTCACCAGTTAGTTGGCTGACAAAATATTCACCCAATAGTTTTTGGTGACTCCACTGGGGACACAGTATTTTTGTGCAATTTGGAACCTCAAGTTTTAGATTGAAACATCACCTGTGTCTTACCCATTATCATTATCACCTTATCCATTATAGATTCTAGCGACTCCCATCTGGGTCTTACCCATTATCCATTTATAGCCTTACCATTTTCATCCATCTCCATTATATTATCTGGTCTGCAAAACTAGAGCTGCTAGGAAAGAAAGCATAGTTTGAAGCCTCAAGCTTTACGCTATGGCAGGGCTAGTTTCTTTTCTATTTTTGTCCTATAATCTAGCAACTCCACTCAGATGTGTTATCCCTATTTTTCATAATTGAATCATGGCAGTTCAAGGCCCTTGGGGTAACTCTTTTGGCCCACTTAATCTAACTCCACCCCTGCATGAGCTACCACTCAGTTCAAGGAATAATTTCTCCAAATTCTTTAGTAATGGAAGAGTCCACCCTGATGAACACATTTTAGCCTTCACCATAGCCTGTGGTGTGATAGGGGTGGAATTTGAAGATGTAGCAGTCAGGCTATTTGTGGACACACTACAAGGTGCTACTACAGACTGGTTTTACCATCTGCATACTGGATTAGTGACTGCTTGGGACACTATCAAAGCCAAGTTCAAAGGAAGGTTCAAACTAGTAGAAGATGCACATGCCCTTCTGGCCCAACTCACATAGATGAAGAAGGAGCCTCATGAGCCTATGAGGGATTTCATTACAAGGTTTGACAAGATGAGGAATTGGATTCCTATCATTGCTTAGCCAACACCTAAAAACCTAAAGTGCTTCTTCATCAACTCACAACTGCCTAAAGTGAGTTTTCTGCAAAGGCGTGTTGGCCAAATAGACCTTGTTAAAGCTCAGGACTTGGCTACTGAGGTAGAAGATGACATTATCTTGGAAGGAAAGATAAGAAGGGATTCAAATATAGGTGCATCTTCCTCATCTTCTAATAACTCACCTGTAGCCACCACTAACCCAATGGTACAGAAGTTAGAAAATGAAGTGTTGGCCCTTAGAAGACAAATGGCCCAAGGTATGTTTTTTGCTCCTCATCAGGATGCCCTAAGGAGGACATTTTAGAATCAGGCATACCAAGGCAATGCTGCTAGGGGTCAAGGTCAGCCAAATCATCTTCCTCCCCCATAGAGGAACCTTGCCATTGAAGCACCTCCAACCAACTCAACAGTTGGATATTTGGAAACAGAGCATGAGTTCTCTTTCCAACCTAAGTTTAATCAAGAAAGTGACACTGACCTATTCAGGGAGGATCAAGACGAGTCAGCTAGTGACTCCCACATTGGTTTCCTGAGTTACCAAGATGAACATAAAAGTAAAGGTGAAGCAGCTGAGGGATCATGCGCAGTGTTCACTGGGTCTAAGAACCATTTAGCCTAGCAAGCTGATAAAGAAAAGATAGAGGAGCAACCTCAACCAACAATTTCAATTGCTAAGTAGGGAACCACTCTGCCTCTCTAGCCAAAGGATCTGGTAGTTGCTGTATAAGTAAGTACATCAAACATCCCTGCACCTTCTACTTTAAAATCACAAATCAGTCCTCCCACCCCTCCCATAAATTAAAAAGAGGAACTCCCATCCCTTGTGCCTAGTCCAACCTAGCCATTTGACATAATTAATCATGTCAAATGTGTCAAGACCCAAATGGTTGCCCCTACAGCCCAAATTTTGTTTGAGTCTTCAGGTAGGGATGAAATAGTAAAAAAATTGGTGGAGTGCAGCATAAGTATAGGGGAACCCTCCCTCACAAATAAAGAAGAATCTAAGATATCTAAGGGGGACAATCAAGACATGTGTTGGGCTGAGTTATCAGGATAACAAATTATGGTACTAGACCATACTATTGTGCTCCAAAATTAGGTAGAGGAACTCTTTGCAGGGAGAGCAAGGAGTTATGGTTTTTAGTTTGAAGACCACGTCCTGCCTTGGAGCAAGAAGAAGAAAAGACCAAGAGAAAGATGCAGGAGATTGGTTCCTTGGCGGAATGTTCCATTCACCCATCACTGTTTCTAGGGACAAAATGGTTTCCTATTGGTTTATGAGGATGGCACACCATTTTCACTGTCTCACAGTGGGTAGTATCTGAAGTGCTTCAAATCTTGAGGCATCAAATAAGATCATCTGTACATATGTATATTTGTATAGTCTTTAGTTCTATTTTGTGCTTTTTGTTTTCATTTTTAGAGCCTTTCTTTTTGGGTAGCATGACTTTGTAGCCCAATGGCACGCTTCTAAGGCACTGGAGATTCTAGATTCTACTCCCTTTAATCACTTTTTGCAATAGAATGAAGTTCCCCAACTAGAGCCAGCTATTGTCCCCCAAAAATATCACTCATTTTTGGGACAACATTTGAACTATTTTGGTCTTATAGACCAAAATCCTCTCTTCCCCTTTCAAAAAATTGTTTTGAGTATTCAGGTTCACTTTTCAAGATTTCCAAAAATCTATGGACTCTACAGGCTTGAATCTATGAACTCTGTAGGTAGACTCAAATCTATAGACTCTACAGGTAGGCTCAAATCTATGAACTCTACAGGCTTGAATCTATGAACTCTATAGGTAGGCTAAAATCTATGAACTTTATAGGCTTGAATCTATGAACTCTATAGGTAGGCTCAAATCTACAGACTCTTCAAGAAAGAAAAGGGTTCAACATTTTAACAAAGAGACTAGAATGAACCAATGAATGGATGAACTTTTAGTGGTTCAACGGGTTCAAAGTTCAACATGGTTCAAGCAATATTCAACCAATGACGTCCCTGCAGATGTCAAATTTAAGGTAAGGGAATATCTGTTGAAATTCAAATAAAGTGTAGAACTCAAAGGAAGAACCAAGCGATAGGCTAGAAAGATAGCCTGATAGCTCAAATTGTAGCAGGAAGAGACAAAGTTGGAGAAGCCTGACTGTAGAGAAAATCTTGCAAAAAAGTGCCCTATGGAAAAAGACAAAGTGCAGCGAATGTGACAAGTGTTTGCGTTCATGTTCTCTTTTTGAGTTGCTCAGGCAAAACATGTCATGGACTCCATTTTCCATGAGTTTCTAATGAATTACATGATAGCAGAGCTTGCCACTTGTCAAAGATGTAGAAAGCCCCCCAAAAGACATAGGCAAGAAGGGATATAAAGAGCAAAGAAGTGCTTAAGCAGTGAAGAGAGGAGCGAGACCAAAGGATCAAAAATATCTTTGAAAGAGTTATTTCCAGTAGGTGAAACAATGGATCGAGTAGAATTCTAAGTGCACCAAACCAAGGACAGCCTATTTTCTTCCATGAAGTAAAGACATATGGGATGAAATGGCACACCATAGTTAAGACAACTACCCTGTATTTAACACAGTCCTTTGACAAACCTAAAAATGCATTTAAGGCATTAAATGCACAGCATGTGCTCTTCTTTGAAAAACAAACTCCCAAGTCTTTCTTGGGACTCTATATATTGTAATCTCTCATTTTGAACTAGGGTACTTCTCATTTTTACAAGAATGAAACTCTGCCCATTTTGAAAGAAGAAGACTGAGACTTTGAGCTCAAGTTGTAATTTCATTTTCCTTGTTATTTGAATGAGAAAGTAGGTTTTTCCAGACTTTTTGCTATTCTGACTTGTGTCATCTAAAGGTGTCCTTATTCATTTAATTTGGTGCATAGAATTAGTAAAGGTAACAAAGAAGTGTCCTAAAACCAACTATGAGAAGACTTTGTGCTTTCACAATTGATTTTAGTATGTGTTTTCCTTTCCTTTTTGTGTTGAGGATTATGGGGAGACTCTGTGCCCCCATTATCCTTTGTGATATACTCTTTGGGCAGTCGAGGTGGAGATTTTGTGCTACAGTTTAGGATGTTGGTTACTCTGCACCTTTGGTTACCTATTACCAGAAAGATTCATGTTGCCTACAAGAAAAAGCACTTCTGAAAGAAGAGAAGTGCCTTTTGTTGCTTCATCAAGATTTCTACTATTTAGGAAGAAATTTGGCTCTTGGCTGAAAGTTTCTTCTAAAAGAAGAGAAGCACCTTCCCCATCACCCAATATTTCTCTTCTACTTTTCAACATCGTCTCTGAAAGAAGAGAGATGGATGGTTTATCCTACCCCCTGTGTCTTACTTTTTGCATATATATATATATATAGTATATGGCCTCCTGCATCTCTTGCATATCTATACGGAACCTCCCCTTGATGAGAGGAGAGATTTATCCCCCGTTGATGTAATAAACCTGCACATCTAGCTGACTAATCTCCCTATGTTGTAGTGATAGGAACTATTTTGGTCACCACTTAGCTGGCCGATAAAATATTCACCCAACAATGCATACCTTATTGTTGAGATATAAGATGATTATTTGAATTTTCATGAATTAGTTCATGTACCTAATTGTTTGGTATCCTAATGAATATATTACAAAACTTTATAATATGACCAAATCCTTGACACTTGTAGCAAAACATGTCATTATTTCCTTGTAAACTTGTTGGCTAACTTGAGTGATGATTTTGTTCATGATTTCCATTATCTTTCTCATAATACCATGAAAAATCATTATTTTAGTATCTTTTATGATCTTTTGACTTATGACCAAATTGATTACAAGATTAATAATGACCATTGAAATTTGCATACCTCATAAAATTTGGTTGTCTGATCTAATTTGTCTTCATTCTATCAATACCTTCTTTCCCTGAATGATGATTGATATTCAAATCCTTTATATTATATTGAGTTACATTATTTTATTATTATTTTTATCTTACACTAGATCTATCACTAGCATGCTTTTGACTACTCAGAATATTATCAAGATCATTTGATCTATTTTCATACTTCATAAATAACTTCACCTTACAAGATGACTTATCTAACTCAGTTGTTAATGACTTAATTTCAATATAATACCTTAATAATTCATCCTCTTTGGATTTTTGGCTTTTAGAAATAGTTTCGAATTGTTTATTGAGATGTTTCATACTATCTGCATGTTCCCTAGTGTCATCATTCTTTCTTGATTCAAACACATTGAATTGCTCTTCATAGTCCTTGATTTATGACATCATCTTATTGTTATTTTTCTTCTCAATCTTCAGATATTCAAGATGATTTATAAATTCATCCTTATTAACTAAATCATCAATTGTATCTTTTTTATCATGAGATCATCTTTTTTAGAGATGATTTCTTTCAAATTCTAAAATGTTTCAATCTTGCTCATAGATTGATTTAGTTTTATCTATAAAAATTCCATCTCTGATTGATACATGATGCATTGTTCATCCTTACTCTTTAATTATTCATTAAGAGTAAAAACATGAGTTTGAATATCTTATGTGATCTCATCATGCTCCTTGACTTTATTACTTAGCCTTCCTTCAAAAAGTCCAATTTGCTTCTCATAGGATTTGATCAAGAAATATATATATTTTTTCTTTGTAGTATCTTCATTTCTTCCATAATATCTAGATATTTATCTTCAAGAGTGAATTTATCATCTTCTTATTCTGAGCTATCTTCACCAAATAAATATTTTCTTAAGGAAAATTCACCTTCATCATCATTAAATACCATGAACAATATCTCCTTATCCTCATTATGAAAATAATCATCACTATCAAATGTTCTTAATTCTTCTATAGATGAGTTTCTATATTATTCATGGTAAAGGATCTTATTGCCTTTCTATAATTCCTTCTTTCTAATTTTATTACTGAAGAAATTTATTTACTTGTTAGGACCCTCATATTTCTTGTGTTCATCCTCATGATATTCCTTATAAGCTTATTTATGTTTAAACTTGTCTTTATCAAGACATCTAGCTTCAAAATGACCAACTTTACTACATGAAAAAAAATTAAAAGGATGTTTTCCTTCATACTTACCTGATCTTACATTTACTTTTACTGTAATCATGGCTTCAAGTTTATCTTTATTAAGATCAAAATATTCAAGACTTAACATGTTTTTCTTGGATTTTGTCTCCTTGATCACCTTGAAGGATGCTTCCTCCATAGGAGGTATATCCTCATCAACTCTCATCTCATAGATAGTAAGGATACCATGTAGTTCATCCATCTTCTTCTAAGTGAGAACATAAATTTATTATATAGATAAAAACTTTGAATCAAACTTCAATATAAGATTCCTCAATACCTTATATACTATAGTAGCTTTATCAAACACCTCTCTAAGACCTCTAATCATGTTTACTACCTCATCAACCCTTAGAAGATAGGATGCCACAATGTCTTATTCCTTCATTTTGAGACCTTCAAGTTGCCTTTGGTAGGTCTATAAATTATATAGTTTTACCTTAGAGTATCCTTCATAGATAGTCTATAATTTGACCCAAATTTCCTTGGTAGACATGAAATGAATCACTTTGGTGAATTCAACCCTAGATAGACTACAAATGATAGCATTCATAGATTTAGAATTATTCTCACTGAACTTCTTGTCAACATCACTAGTTGGAGGAGTAGCTAGTATAGTATAACAATCTATGATAGATTACCAAGTATCAAAATTGAGAGACATGATGTATGTACTCATCCATGTACTCTAAAAATCATAATTTGACCCATTGAACAATGGTGTTTTCTTTATAGAGAAATACTACATTTATTGACTTGTCAAATTCTATCTTAGATCACCTTCAAGTGGTTAAACTTAGAATTAAGGTCATGCTCTGATACGAACTATTAGAGGTATAATCATAGAGAGTGGGGGAAGGGGTAAATAAATTATGGAAGATATTTCAAACTTTATGTAGACACTAAAATTACATCACACATGTGTGTAACTCCCTATGTCGAAACCCCCTTGAACCCATTTTAATAATTAGCATTCCTAACCCATGTTTTCACCCCTCACACATTTAATTAATTTAAAATATTTAGTTAAGTTAATTAAAAACTACTTATGCCACCTTTCCTAACCACCTCATCCTAAGACTAATTCTTACCCTCTAAGTCACCTCAAGACTTAGTCCCATAATTCTAACTACCCATGACTTGTTATCACCCCAAACATAAATTCCTAACTAAATACGTCGTTCTTAACTTCACATTTATACCATTTCCTAATAGATATCACACCTAGTGGGAGAAAGAATAGAAAATAGACTAAAAATAGTCCTTTTATCTATTATCATGCCACTTACATTTATCAACCCATGGTCAACATCAGTGGGATCACACATGTCAGTTACTTAAGCTAAATTCCAAGCTAATGTTTAGGTTAGTAGAAATTAGAAAAAATCAATCATTTTCATACAGGCTTTAGCATTCAACTTTCTACATCTAGGCTTAATATTACTTTACACAAATCAATCCAAATTAGAAATTGATATACTACATAGAGCTTGGATTCTTCTGAATAGGTAATGCACACTTGTCTTTTTATTCAAATATTGCTTCAACATGCCTCATCAAAGCCATCTACCTAGCACCCATGGTTCATCCATTTCATTAGCTAAGTATATCTTTATGCTTTGTAATTCCTTTAAATATTCATTTTACAATTACTTTACACTATACTATTTATCATTTTATGAATGTCTTGACTCTCCTTCCCGAGGATTTGTAAAACTCCACCTATTTCCCTCTACTTAAAACATACCAAACCTCTATCTAGACCCACCTGAGTCTTTCACACTCCATTACACCTCTTCCCAACCTCATAAAACCTAACCAACATCCACCTCCCATCTCAAAAAAGACTCATGCAACCTCATGAGAACCTACTACCCCTAGTAACATCAATCACATAATTGACATTAGTCATATAATTGACATTGGTCATATCTCCTTACTAACATCATTATCCTAATTAATGTTGGCAACTATGTATTTCCACTAAACTCATTGAGCCTACCCAAATAACCTCCTAAAATACCAATAACTCACATTCCTTCCACTATGTCACTCTCTATTGCACTCAGACTGCAAGAATAATATGAACATCTCTCTCTTACTCTCTCTTTCATTTTTTTATTCATTACCATTTTGTTTCAAAAGGTGGAATATAATCCCTAAGAAAGTTTGTCACTTCCAAGAACAAACATGTAGCTTGGCAGCCCACTCATATATCTACTAACAAATATTTTGGTGGTAGTGCTTTCTTATTTGCAAGTAGTCCTCCCTAGCCAAATAGGAGTGCTCAACATCATTTAGATATGGTGTGGAGCCAATCTAGGCTTTCTCTAATCTCTAATCCCTACCCTTTATCTTTGTTTCTCCTTAAAAATCAAATAGATTCAAAATTTAGTGAAACATTTTTGGCACACCTGATGGGACCTTGGAGTTTTCCTTGGGTTCATTACTTATTTTAAGCATTTATATAGGTGCATAATAGTGAAAATTTCATTCCTTTCACTTTATCCCTCTCTTTTTCCCCAAAATGAAATATTCAACATTTTCTTTTCTATTTAAAGGAAATAAATGAAAATTTCTTCTTTCTTACCACTCTTCTCTTTCTTTTGCCTCTATAAGAAACTTATCATTTTTTTCTTGCAAGTTAAAAAGAATTTATTCTTTATATATTTCTTACATGCATATTAGGATAGTGAAATTCATTCTCTTCTCCTATTTCATCATTGTTTTCATTTCAATCAACACACTTCAAATTTGGGATTAAAACTTACTGCACTTCATTATTTGCTTGCTACATATTAGCTCACCTAGTTAATTACAAGCATTATGAATAAATCATAGTACACCAACATTACACTACCAGATCACACTCATAAAAAAAAATCTAAACTCACTTGAGACAAGGCGCATTAATATTTCATCACTTGGTGGATCACCTTACCCTACCTTGCTATCTAACTTAGATTTCACCACTAAGAGGAGAACCCACTCCATTCTCTGCTAGAGTATAAACTCTAAATAGAAGGTATATTTTTTCTAAGTGGCCTAGCTTGGTTTCAATTCCATGAAGTGCAAGGAGTAATATCCTATAAAAAGCCACATACCTGGTCTAACACATATTTCCTCTTGAGCACCAAAACTAACCTAAAACCAACTCTACATTACTTTCTAGTACCTTTGGTAACCAAACTCTCATTTCACTATTTCATTAAGGAATATGCCAACATGAAACTAAAATTAATCTCTAGGAGTTAATAATTAGTGGTTGTATGTTCTTTTTCTAATTTTCTATTACCTTCTATATTTTTTGAGTTGGTAAGGACATTATTTATTGATTTACAAAATCCACACCATTCATAATACTCAGGGTGTATAACCTATTATATCAAATTTTTTGAGTGTTTATCCTCATACAGACCTCTTACATCCTCTATTTTTCCTATATTTTACCTCTAGGTTTTTAAAACATTGGATTTTTCATCTCCCAAGACTCCACAGTGATCGATATTGGTTAAACCCACTAACATCAATAAACTTTTACCTATCAACATCAGTCAAGTGACTGATGTTGGTGACTATGTAAATTGGTTATTTTTAGTTTTCTCAAAATAGTAAGCTAAAATAACCTACTTACCTACACCCAAACCTAGTTTTTCCTTACTCTATCACTGATATAGTGTTTTAAGTATATTTGTACTTCTTCTTGCATGGTATTTACATGAAGCCAAGCCAAAGAATTTATCGATTATGCAAGTTAGACACCAATTCCACCTTCTCCTCTTATCATCGATTCTCTCATGGAGCATACTCCTAGATGTAACCAAATTCCCCTTGTGCCTGAAGGAGTTTAATATTTTTCTAAATTTCTTGATTGCAATGTGGCATCCCTTTAGTATTACCTTTCCATGACCTAAACCCATAATTTTTTGGGTGACCCAATATATGGTATACCAACTTCTCTAATAGAGATAACTTTAGTTTTAGTTATCTCTACTATGTTCCCCATGATTACTCAAACCATTGCTTTTACAAGTAACCTAACCATAAATAATGTCCAATGTTTAGCATCACAAACTACCCAATCCCATGTAAACCATGTCATGACTTCCCTTCCTTCACAACCACAAGTAGTTCAATCGAATTTAACCCCATTTTTGAATTTGGTGGTACCCATCCCATCTACTCTCACACCTATAATTACACAAGTTATGACTCACCTTTAACCCAATATAACCATGCCAACAACCCAAATTATAATAACAATATCTAACCAAAGCATACTCCATAACCTAGCAAGACAAGCCCCTTTCATTTCCATCCCTCAGCCTATGACTCACTACCCCTATTTTGTGTCAACACAACTATAACAATCTATGTCATATGCTCCCTCTACCTCTTATAAGATTCCTTATAACTTAGGGGGTATCTCCAATCCAATCCTCCTCTAGACCTCATTAAGATGCGGATGGACAAGATGTCTAATCTAAAGACATCCATGTTAGGTTCAAAGAATGTGTTATCTTATGATCAGATATGTAATGAGCCCATCAATCCTTCTATGCTTATTCAACCATATCAAATCCAATGAAAACTCCCTAGATTTACTTGCTTCTAGAGTAAAGAGGACACACAATAGCATTTATGAGCATTTAGACATGCTTGCTATTTAATATGACATGATGATGCATTACTACTTTGCACTTTCCCTATGTCTCTTTTGGGGGCTACCCTAGATTGGTATAGCTCTATAACTTGGCACTCCTTTTTCTCATTTAATTAACTCACATAATTATTCATAAACCATTTCTCTACTAACATTTCTAAAAAAAAATTCTATTACAGACCTTTATTTTATTAGATAATTTGATGATGAGTCTATCATAGATTTTTTTACTCACTAGAGAGGTTTAATCAATCAAATCTCCTTTTCTTTACCCCAACATGAGCTTGTTGAGATCTTTTCCATCACATGTGTTAAGCTCATTTCATCCACACTCTTAGTAAAAAATTTATACACATTTGGTGAAGCCTTTTCAATGGCACAAAAACTCTAGATCAAGGCTATAGATGAAGATATAGTCAAGTTGTGTAATAAGAATGCCAATTCTAAATTAAATGACTCCTCTTCTTCTAAAACATCTCTTATTAACCAAAAATCCAAAGGCTTTGCCAATGCATTGCTCATTAAGTTAACTTCTTCCACAACCACAAACCAACCTAATTCCTCAACCTCACAAAATTTGACCAAGAAATTCTAAGAATGGTATGAACAAGGACAATACACAACCACTGGGGAGTCACATATGTCTATTTTGAAAAACCTATTAAAATAGGGAGCCACAACCCTTCCTTATTTTAAGGGGGGATACCTTATCCAATATATGGTGTATCCAACTCTTGTTTTTGTCTTACAACCTTTCAGTACAAATTACAAGACAAAAGGGGGCAAATGTAAACACCAAAATTACATCACACACATGTGTAACTCCCTGTGTCAAAACCCCCTTGAACCCCTTTTAATAATTAGCATTCCTATCCCATGTTTTATCCCCTCACACATTTAATTAATTTAAAATATTTAGTTAAATTAATTAAAAACAACTTATGCCACCTTACCTGGCCACATCATCCTAAGACATATTCTTACCCTTTGAGTCACCTCAAAACCTATTCCCCTAATCCTAACTACCCATGACTTATTTTCACCCCAAACATAAATTCCTAACTACGTCCTTATTAACATTTCATTTCTACCCTTTCTTAATGGATACCACACTTGGAAGGAGAAGGAACATAAAATTGGCTAAAAATAGTCATTTTACCTATTCTCATACCACTGACATCAGTCAACCCATGGCTGACATCAGTTGGATCACCGATATCAGTTACTTAATCCAAATTCCAAGCTAATGTTTAGGTTAACAAAATTAGAAAAAATCAATATTTCGCATACAGGATTTATAATTCAACACTCTACATCTAGTCTTACTATTACTTTACACAAATCAGTCTAGATTAGGAATTGATATATTACATAGAGCTTGGATTCTTTTGAATAGGTAGCAAACACTTGTCTTTATATTTATGTATTGCTTTAACATGCCTCATTAGATCCATTAATCCATCACCCAAAATTCATCCATTTCATTAGCTAAGTATATCTCTATGTTCTGTAAAAACTTTATACTATAATGTTTATCATTTTATAGATATCTTGACTCTCCCTGTGGATGACTTTTAAAACTCCTTCACTTGTTTCCCTCTACTTCAAACATACCAACCCTCTATCTAGACCCATATGAGTCTTACCCACTCCATTATGAGTCTTCCCAATCTCATAATACCATACCAACATCAACTTCTCAACTCAAAAAAGTGTCCTAAAACCTCATAAGAACCTACTACCCCCACCAACATTAGTCATATAACCAACATCAATCATATCTCCTTATCAACATCAATAAACTAACTGACATCAATGACTATGTATTTCCACTAACCTCCCTGAGCCTACCAAAATAATCTCTAAAAACACTAATAACTCATATTACTTGCACTATGCCACTCTTTACTACACTCAAATTATAAGAATGGTATGAACATCTATCTCTTACTCTCTCTTTCATTTTATTCTTTATTACCATTTTGTTTCAAAAGGTGGACTATCATCCCTAAGGAAGTTTGACACTTTTAGGAACAAGCACGTAGCCTGGTAGCCCACTCATATATCTACTAATAAATATTTTGGTGGTAGTGATTTCTTATTCATAGGTATTCCTCCCTACCTAAAGAGGAGTGTTCAACATGATCTAAATATGATGCATAACCAATCTAGGTTCTCTCTAATCTCTAATCCCTATGCTTTATCTCTGTTTCTCATTAAACATCAAATAGACTTACAATTTATTGAAACACTTTAATTGTAATCGTTTGAAACTCTTAATAAATGACCAAAATCATTCATAAAACATATAAGATGTTCATAATAATGAATAATAAATATGATATAAGATCACACACATGATACAAGATCTACATGGGAAACCCTCTTGGGGAATAAAACCCACTCTTAATCTTACAAATAAATGGACTACTTGTTTTATAAGATGACCACAAATGTATTACCTTTTGGTGAATCACCCACTTTACAAAGGTCACACATCCCTAAGTATGAACAAGCACCCACTTGTTTTAGATATTGAGCACCTACACAATACCTTATTAAATTAATAGCTCTAAAAATTTGATTACCTTTCAATATTATTGGAGAAATAATGCATAATACCTCTCTTTCAACTCGTCACACAAAATCAAACTTTCTTATATAAGAAATGCATCCAAACACCTATTTTGGATCACTCTAGGATTATTTTATCATCTTAAATCTACTCTATACTTCATTTCATATGGTTAACACTCTCTTTTTGATCTCTTTCCTTCATCTCTACTTCTACTCTCTCAACACCTTCACATCCAAGTCTAGAAACCATTTCCTTGGTCTCTACTCTTTATAGAGTCTTCATGAATATGAACTTCTAGGTCAGCCATAATACTTGCCTTAACCCTTAATTCATCTTATTATGATATTAAATAGCTCAAATTCATCCTCACAAGTCAGACATAGCATCCATGGGTAACACTTAAGTAGTTATACCTTTCAATTAGGCCTTAGTTGCCTTTATAGGTCTCATAGAGACCTATTACCTATTTATCACTTAAATAAGAAAAAAAAGAACACAAGATCAATTTAAAATACATGGGTCCACTCTATATTAACTATAAGACATCTTTAAAATAATACATCCACCAAAACACTCTTCTATTAAAGCACAATTTGATCAAACAATAGTCTTTTACATAGTAGTACCATAAACAAATAAATATTAAAATTTCAAGCTCAATATCTATAGATTTACAAACATTCAGGTCTTTTAATAAATTTTTTTGGATGCACCTTAAAGTCTTCTTCAACTTTTCTTTTTTCTCCATCAACAAATTCTGCCATATGCTCAAGATATAGATCAAAAAACCCTCACTAGTTTTATTTCACAAATTTGAATATTTAAATTCCAATGGTCACTTTGTAAATACTAAAAATCAAAAAAAAATTCATCATCTTGTACTCCATAGAAACATTGAAAAAATATGCATCATCGATCTCTTCAAAAAAATTCTAACTTTAACTTACAATCACTCATCATTGATCTTAAATCTTTACTTCCATAATCATGCTATTTAGTAGCTTTGTGTGCCTTCTTCATAGATTGACTATTTAAATCAATGAACTCTATCAATTTACACATTTATGAACTGATGTTTATCTTTTATCAAATCATCAAGATTAAGACTTATGTCTGTACCTTGTGTAATCTTAAGAACCTTTGAAAAATTGACGTCACATGTGTCATTGATCTCTATCTAATAAGATAACATGATCCATTATATATTTATCTAGTTAGATAAATTACTCAACACTATATATTTTATCTTATTTAATTCCCGCTATAGATATTTAATATCAAAAAATTGGCTAAGTATGGAAACTTGGTAAATTTTATCTGAGAAGCCAACTTTATACCTTAATAATTTTTAAAATGTGCTATGTCCAGACCTAAAATTTGAACCATATGATCTCCTTTCATGTGATAATCCATATATGTACCAAAATTCTCCTTAAACTTTCATATGTTTAAAATATTATGTCATCAAACTACTTACTTATCTTTATCTATTAGGATGACTACTTGAACCTAGACACTCAATTTACTACTTTGATGAATTCCGTTCACTTTCATAAGCACTCATAACACCCAAAAGGTCTTTGAAACATGTCTATACCATCAATATTATCAATAAATTTCCTCACTAAGTTAAACACTCTCCACACCATCAATCTGATAATTTTATCATTAATACACTAGTACCACATTCTCTCTTTGACATCAATGACAACTAAACATTAATAACCATGCTCAACACTATTATGGGATATTTTAAATGTATAATTAATGGTTTATAGGCATAATTACTTTAGATAGGTGTCTTAACACCTCTTCCATGGATTTTGTTAAGAAAATAAAGACCACTTTGATGATACATATGAAGAATGAGGCCTAAAAGACCAATAAATGATTGCAGGTAGTGAGCAGAAGTGTCAAGAAGAAGGAAATGATTTAGGGAAGAATATGATAAATATCATAGATTTTTTTCAATATCCACAAGGTAATTCATATGTTTCAACTATCCCTATCTAGTTTTCAAGTGCTCAAGATATTTTTCATGATGAAGGCAATTTCAAGAGGGCTAGTTAAAGAGTCTCTAAACCATTTTTGGAGAGTTTATCATGATTTAGCTGGACACTTGTCCAAGAATACCTTCAATATATACTTCACATTCTATTGTCTTGATTTTTAAGTACTCCTCATTACTTGACACTTGTTCTTATGACCCTTGAGATCCACCCCTCTTTCTTCTCACATGTTCTATAAATGTAAGCCTTTTTAGATTTTACAAAAGAATCCATACCTGGTATGGTGAAACATTGCTAGTTTGATAATATATTTTTCCTTTTAAATAAATAATTGAAATATAGTTTTGAGTTCTCAAGCTATTTTGTCTAACTATCTAAAGTGGTGTATAGTGAAAGGTTAAGTGATTAATATCTATCCTTGATTTCTATCAACTCTTCCATGTTTGATGCATGTAGTTTCCACTCTAAAATTTCATAAGAAGTTTAGTCAATTGAATTTATAAATATTTATGTGTAAGGAGTAGATTTAATGTCTACAATTTGTCCTCTAGTTCACTCACTTTGATTAGTTCAACACATATCACCTCCATGTTTGAAAAAATTATGTTAGAGCAATTCAGGATTTTGAGACAAGTGATATGAGTCATGTTTCTTAGTGAAATTGTATGGTAGTATAGTGTAAATATTTTTGGTGTATCACCACATTAGAGTAATTAATTTACATGTTACTTATATCCCTTTTTATCCAAGTAAGCAAGTAGTGTAGGTGATAAGCAATTAAAGAGAAATATAGGGAGCTAGCCCTTAAACCTAGAGGTTTGCCTCTACCATAGGTAACCCAAAAGCCTAGTGGTAATCCAATGCTACCAAACTATTAGATTAGGATTCAACAAACATATCTAGGGTGAAATATTTGGTCACAACAATAATATCAAGGGAAGTGGTAGGGAATGAAAACCCCCCTCACAAATGAGATCAAAACTAATAATGATCAACTAGAAAAGTTTAATAATAAAATTCATGAAGTGGGAATGTGTTTAGTAGGTTTAATCTAGGAATGGAATGAAATGAACAAGGAGGTTGCCAAAATGATCCAAAATTTAACTTAAACATTAAAGGTAGAAGAGACCCCCCTAAAGAAACATATAATGGAGATAGATACTTCTTCAACTAAGATCCCTTGAATAACACCCACAAAGAGGACCCCTATGAAGGACAAGTTGTAGAAGAGACCCAAAATGATCCTACTTAGGGAATATGTATAAGTCCCTATAAATAGAACTATGTATAGAATCATAAAGAACAAGAAGGTTGCATAGGAGAATGTGATAGAGGATGAGAAGTTACCTATAGAGGGACCCCCACTATTGGAATAGTTTTTATGTTTACTATATATTTTTTCCCTCCACATGGTTATTTAGATTCTAGAGCTATTTTTTCGGTCCTTCAACCTATGGGTCTTGCTACTCTTTACCACACTTATATATATACTCCAGCTCCTAGTCCATGTAAAATTAGGATTTTTGCCATATAAAATTAAAAAAGTTACACAAATAAAGTAATGAAATTAAAATGTAAATATACAACAAAACATGACATATGCAAATGTCTATCAGAGTGGGCCATAATCAAGGATAAACTAGATAAGATCAAATGCATGAAGAAAAATTGTATACAGTAATGAGATCCAAAAGAAACAATTTAAAAGGAAGAATCTTGTCTTCATAAACAAAATGTGTATTAATAAACATTAGCTAAAAATTACATAGGAAGTTTAACCATATACATGGAAAATAGATATGTCCTAACATCCTCATGCATGTGGGATAATCTTCCCCAATGACCTTTATTAAACCTAAAAAACTAACTATATTGTGTAGGCAAGACCACATAGTGAGGAAAGACATACACTAATGCCCCATATTAAGCATAGCTTAGGTGGACAGAATAATCAAGACCTAAAATAAAGGCATTATTAAGTACCCAAGTACATAGAGATGATGTTATAGAGGAGTAAGAAGGTGGAATTATTTGAACCCCAAGAAGAAGCCACAAATGAAGATACTTTCTTTTAGTGAAAGGTTTTGTGAATATATTATCAATTTGATCTATTGTTTATATGTAATGGAGATCAATGACTTTCTCATGGATCAACTGTTAGTAAAAAAAATTAAACTAGATTTAATATGACCATAAATCAGATCTAAATTATGTAATAACATGCAACATGAAAGCATTCCTTAATTAACCATTATTATAAAAGCATAAATGAGAGAATAAGATAATAACATGGATAATATAGATATAATGTGGTTCACCCAATGTGGGATACATCCATCAAGAAAGTTCTCAATATAAACTATAATCAAAACAAAAGACTACAATGAGCTCTCACAGAGGTATAAAAATCACTTGTAGAAAATGCTACACTTTCACCTTCACTTTCACAATGTTGTATCTCACAAGTTTCTAAACCACAACCTATATTGAACACCTACACTTTGTGGAACACCTGCACGTTGACTTTCATCCTCAAAGCCACACCCTAAAAAATAAATCATCAACCTCTAAAGGCCACACCACACCCTATATATATAGAAAATGAAGGAAAATACACAAAAAGAGGATAGATGTGAAATTATTATTCAAGATAATCATTATCCAACATGTGACAACCCTCATCCACCTATGTAAGATCATTTGAAAGCTCATCCGTGAAAGAACAAGCCAAGATTGGGTCTCCACCTTTCAAGGACACATTTACCAACACCATGTAATCACAACCAACTCCTTGCAACAAGGAAGGCATTAAATTTTCCAAAGAATAACCAAATCCAATAGAATAGGGAAGTCAACATGAAAAATAGAGAACTAATAACCAACTCCATAAAATATGAAAACATAGAAATTAGAACTATATGAAGAATATTCCACTCACATGTGGAACAAGGTTTGGGAAAAGGTGAAATGGGGAAAAATGTGATCCCCATATTTGTGTAGCTCTTTAAGCCCCCAAAACATACTCCTAAGGTCATGTGATAGCCTCAAAGGGCTCCATACTCAGTTATTTCCCACTTGGAGACCGTTTCTCTTGAATAAAATCTATCACTGCTCCATGACCACTAAGGCCAACCAAATCTAAACATAGTCTCAACTTATCTAATGTGACCACCTTGGTCATCATATCTATAGAAGTTTGGCTAGTATGAATCTTCTCTAGCTTCACTAAGTTCTCCTCCAAAGTTATCCTCATGAAGTGATAATGTAACTGAATGTGTTTTTTCCTCGAGTGGAAAGCAAAGTTTTTTTCTAAATTAATAAGACTCTAATTATCATTATGTAGTCTCTTATCTTATTGCTCATGCTCCAACTCTCAAAACAACTCCTATAACCAAATCATCTCTTTGCTACCCTATGTGGTAGCAACATACTCTACCTCTATGGTTGACAAAGCCATAGCCTTATGTATCTTGGAAATCTAACTAATCAATGTATCTCTAATAGTACATATATATACTATCATACTTCTCCTAATATTAATATCCACTACCATATCCAAGTCCACATAACCACACAAAGTGGTATCTAATCTACCATAACATAATACAACATAAATGGTTCCTCTAAAATACCAAAGAACCCATTTCACTACTTACCAATGCTCATAACCTATATCACTTATATACCTACTCACAAGTCCCACTACTTGGGAAATATCTATCCTTGTAAAAACCATGGCACAGATCAAGCTACCAAATGCTGATGAGTAAGGTACTTTGGACATCCTAAGATTTTCAAATTCTATCATGGGAGACTAATATTTTGATAATATAAAGTGGCCTACCAAAGGAGTACCAATAGATTTAACATCTAACATGCTAAACATTTCCAAGAATTTCTTCACATACTCTAATTGGGATAACATCATCTTCCTCTCCTTGTCATGAGAAATCCTCATACCAAGGATTTAATTTGTAGTACCCAAATATTTCAATAAAAAAGAGTCACTAAGTTATTTCTTGAGCATATGAATATGTTTTATGTTCTTTCTTATAACTAACATGCCATCAACATACAAACATAATATAATAAAGGAACCATCATAAAAATGTTTGATGTACATGCAATGGTCATAATGACACCTTTGATATTCTTGTTCTAACATAAAATAATCAAATTTATTATACCATTGTCATGGGGCTTGTTTTAGGTCATACAAGTGCTTCTTCAGTCTGCACACATAGTTCTACTTCCTTTTGACCTCATATCCTTGTGGATACTTCATTTATAACTCTTCATCCAAATCACCATGAAGAAAAGTAGTTTTCACATCTATCTATTCTAAGTACAAATCCTCAACTACAACTAAACCAAGAACAGTCCTAATAGAAGTCATTTTTACAATAGGAGAGAAAATTTCATCAAAATCAATATCTAATTTTTGTACAAACCCTTTAACCACCATCTTCACCTTATACCATTTTATCCCTTCACTCTCTTCCTTTATTATGAAAATCCACTTGTTTGGAAATGCACTCTTGTCCTTAAGTAGCCTTATAAAATCTAAAGTTTGGTTCTCTATGAGAGATATATGATCTTTTTCCATGGCTTAATCCCACTTCAACTTTGCATTTATTTGCTTTCCTTCCTCATAACACTCTAGTTGTCCATTTTTAGTGAGTAATTAAAAATTTAAATAAGGAGAAAAACATTCAAGTGCTCTTCTTACCCTAGAAGACCTTCTTACCATAAGAGTTTGGGGTCCTTGTGTAGAAGGTTCTTGACCTAAATCATTAGATACTTTTCCATCCACAATATCATCCAAAATTGTGTACTCTTTTTGTTCATGTTCCTGTTCCTACAGCTGATCCTTATACATGAATTTTTAATTAAAGACTACATCTCTAGATCAAAATATTTTCCTATCTTTAATGTTCCATAAATGAAAACCAAATTCATCCTCACCATAACCAAAAAATATGCATTTCTCTGATTTAGCGTCTAGCTTGGTCCTATTCTCTTTCTTAATGAGAGAAAAATCCTCACATCTAAAGACCCTAAGAAAATAATAATCAACATTCTTACCAAAGCAAGCTTGTTTAGGAATGCCTCCATCAAAAGGCATAGAATGTCCACTATTAATAAAATATACTACCATGTTAATTTCTTCTACACAAAATTGTAAATGTAACCCCGCATGTAACCTCATACTCTTAGCACATTCCATTATTTTTTTGTTAATAATTTTAGATACCCCATTCTACTATGGAGTTCCTACACCTATCCTTTTCCTACAGATTCCATTGTTAGAATAGTAATAAAAGAAAATATTACTATATACTCACCTCTATTATCTAATCTTAGACATTTCAATTTGAGACCTATTTCATTCTCAATCGAGGATTTCCACTTCTTAAAAGTGTCAAATACATCAGATTTCTTTTTGATGAAATAAACACAAACTTTCCTAGTTACATCATCATTAAAAGTAACATAATAATTGGATCCAACAATAAAATACACTTGAGCTAGTCCCCATACATTTGTGTGTACCAGATGTAACTTGTGCTCTTTCTTTATGGGTCCAACCTTTAGGAACTTATCCCACTTCTATTTCTCATACATACAATTCTCACATAAGTCTAGATATATGTCTTTTAATCTAGTAAACTTATCTTTTAGGATCTCCATGCCTTTAGGGCTCATATGACTGAGCTTATAGTGCCACATAATTATATCTCTATTTGTAATAACTAAATCAAGAGAATCAACACTACTTGTCAAATATAAAGTAGCAAATTTCTTACCTCTTGAAATTAGAAGAGCACCTTTTGTAACTTTCTAAAAAAACTATAGTAAATAATACTAAACATTCCTCACTACCAAATTTCCCCACTAAAAGCAAATCATGTCTCAACATAGGCACATGTCTAACATCCTTAAGGTTCCATGTGCTCCCATTCTTCATATTAACCTAAACACAACCTTTCCCTACTATGTCACATGGTTCATCATCACCAAGATAAACATGTCCTAGATTATCTTGAACATAATTAGTAAAATAATGCCTATGTGGGGTGGCATGAAAAAAAGCCCCTAAATCTAAAACCCAAGACTTAGAAAAACTATCCTTAGAAAGTATTAAGGAATCCTCATATGATTTACCTAATGTCATATTTAACTCATTCATTTCCTCCTTCTTAGAATTCTTATCTTTAAGTGACCAATAATCCTTCTTTAAGTGCCTCCTCTTCCAACAATGCCAACATTTCATCTTGGATCTAGATCTAGACATAGATATACCTTTTGACTTTCCTCAAGTGCCTTTGCTCTTGTCCTTTTACCTACCTCAAATATAAATGGATAAAGCATTACCTATAGATGATTCACTAGTACTTTTCATTTGTATCTCCTCTCTAAGGATCACACCTACAACATCCTCAAATTTCAAGCTTCCCTTGGCAAGGACTACATTACTCACAACCATAACCAAACTATCCCAACTATCAAGCAAAGAACATAATATTAGAAAAGCTCTAATTTCATCATCAAAATTAATTCTAATAGAATTTAGCATGCTAATAACCATATTAAAATCATTTAGATGATTAGCAATAGAAACATTCCTCAAACATTTTCATGTTAAAAAATCTTTTCATAAGAAATTTTTTATTAGAAGTAGAAGGTTTCTCATATAAATTTCCAAGTTTATCCATGAGATATTTTATGGTTTTCTCATCAAAAATATTAAATGCAATAGAAGATGCAAGGCATAACTATATGGCTCATAATTCCTTCTTATCAAGTAATGACCACTCCACATCACTCATACTTATAGGTTATTATACTTTCCCCTCTAAGGGGAGATGTAGCTCCTTTTTATATAAGTAATCCTCCATCTACATTTTCCACAAACCAAAATTATTACCATAAAACATCTCAACCTTGAATTGGATCTCTTCTCCCATAGCTCCAACTCAAGCTAATATCTTTCCTATGATTTACCTCTTTATCAAAACAAACAACCAATGGCTCTAATACTAGTTATCAGGAATTAAAAAAAATTTAAACTAGATTTAATATGACCATAAATCAGATCTAAATTATACAATAATGTGCATCATATAAACATTCCTTAATTCACCATTATTATGAAAGCATAAATGAAAGAATAAGATAATAACATAGGTCTGACATGGTTCACCCAATGTGGTCTACATCCACCAAGAAAGTTCTCAATATAAATTGTAATTAAAATTCAAGACTATAATGAAATCTTATAGAGAAATAAAAAAATCTTGTAGAAAATCTTGCACAAAATGCTACACTTTCACTTGCTCCTAGATAATGTTGTATCTCACAAGTTTCTAAACCACACCCTATAATGAACATCTGCACTTTTCAAAACCCCTATACTTTGACTCTAATCCTCAAATCCACACCCTAAAAAATAAACCATCAACCGTTAAAGGCCACACTACATCTTTGATATATAGAAAATGAAGGAAAATCCAAAAAAGGAGGAGAAATGTGAAATGTTTATCCAAGACAAGCATTAACCAACATGTGACAACCCTTCTCCACCTAAGCAAGCTAATTCCAAAGCTCATTCATGAAGGAACATGCCAAGATTAGGTCTCCACCTTTCAAGGACACATTTACCAACACCATGTGATCATAACCAAATATTTGTAATGAGGAAGGCATTACATTTTCTAAAGAACAACCAACTCCCATAGAACAAGGAAGTCAACATGGAAAATAGACAACTAATAACCAACTCCATAAAATATGAAAACATATAAATTATAAATATACTACGTATATTCCACTCACATATGGAGAAAGGTTACACAAAAGGTGGAGTGGGAAAAAATGCATTCCCCATATTTGTGGAGCTCTTTAAGCCCCCAAAACTTACTCCTAAGGTTATGTGAATCTCGATATGTTGGTATGTCGATGAAGGAATGCATTCATATAGATCTAGATTATGCTTTGGTTATTATAGAAGATGGCTATAAGTCATCAAAACTAGATGCCAAAATTAGTGAGAATACTCTGAAGTGAAATATCCTTAGTGGAAACATTAAAAACCCCTTTGTATTATGGCTCAGTAGAAGGTAAAGTAATAACATTATACTTATTGATTGACCAACTAATTAGGCCTAAACTAAGGGATAAATTATATTTTGAAGTAGACTTATGATTTTAAATATTGATAGCCCAATCTAAATCTATATAACCAATCAAATCAATGTCAATGCCTACTCCATAGTGAATCCTTAAATTATGAGTATCCTAAATATAGTGGAGAATCCACTTTTATGCATTCCAATTCAGCTCATGTGGTTCCTATATAAATATGAATAACATACCAAATTCATATGAAATGTTAGGTCTAGTGTGCATAAAGTAGATGAGACTACCAATAAGTTCTTTGAGATAAGGTAGCATCAACCAAATGAAATGTACAATAAAACTCAAGATTCACACAAAATGGAAAAGGAGTTAGAGCTAGGTTACAGTTATCCATGTTAAACCATGCATGTAAATCAAGAGTATACTTGGATTGTGCAATAGTTATCCTAGAGTGAAATTGATAAATTTTAATCCCAAGGAATTAGTGCAATAAGCCTAAATTAGTAATATAAAACCTATAAAAAAAGTGGTTTTTACTACTATAATGGTGGATGAACTACATGTGATTAATATGTCATCCACGTAGATAACTAGAATCAATAGTTAATTATCATATCATAAAATCTAAACCTTTAGATCATAATAATGCCTGATGAATTAAACCAAAATAAGAAAGGAGTAGATCTTGGCACACTAAGCTCATGAATATTTTTTAAGGCTATAGATAGATTTATGAAGTTTAAAAATTCATGAAGAATACTCCACAAATCCTTGTGGTTACTCCATATATATTTCCTCTTTGAGGTCACCAAGAAGAAAGGCACTCTTCACATCCACTTAATGAACATCCTAATAATATGTTA
This sequence comes from Torreya grandis, assembly GCA_037957365.1. Lineage (NCBI taxonomy): Eukaryota > Viridiplantae > Streptophyta > Pinopsida > Cupressales > Taxaceae > Torreya > Torreya grandis. The sequence goes on from JARHVA010001422.1 coordinate 629,499, forward strand.
CAATAATACAAAGAGTGAATCATATTGAGTTAATTTTAGAAACTAGGGTGATAATATTAGTATAAAAAATTCTAAGTAATTCATAACATCCCTTTTATACCAAAAATGTTTTAAAATTTTCTATAGATCCATCTATTGTAATACAAATTTGGTAGACCTAACTACATTAAATAAGTTTTCTTCTCTTAAGAAGAGGGACTAAATTTAAAGTGTTTTTCCTCATCAAGGAACCATACTCCTCTTAAAAAATAGTATCCCACTTAGGATTTATTGATTCTTCATGAAACAACTATGGATTAGAAGTAGATGTAATGAAAGCACATGGGGCATTCTAGAATTGTGAATGGGTTCACCTAGTGTCTAATGAATCTCTAACCCATTGATCAATAATTTATAATGTTTGTCTAGACCAAAGAGGGCCACTAATCAGATAGTTAAGAGGAGATTCATCATATTATAAATATATTTTAAGAGGAGGAGGTGAATTATTATCACTAATCTCATCATTGGAATGAGAAAAAAATATGCATCATCAAGAAACTACTCAGGTGAATTTGAATTAATCAAAATTTTCATCAAATATAATTCATCCAAGTAAGGGGAAGGAGTTTCATGTGTTTATTATATATTACCCTCTTGAAATCTAGCACTCTTAAATAAATAAATCATGAGTGGTGGAATGGAGAATCTTGTATCCATTAACATCCTCAGTATATCAAATGAAGATGCAAGGTTGAATCTGAGGTTTTATAGCCCTAGGTTTTTTCATGGGAATTCAAGCCATAATATGAGATCCAAACACTCATAAGTTTTCCTCTATGTGTTTCAGACTGCTCCATCATTCAAAAAGAATGACCGCAATCAATGGTTTATGAAGAAATCGATTCTAGATATAACAAGAATAATTGATGTCTTTAGCTCAATAATGAGGTGAAAGTGACTTAGAGTGTAGAATAAATTTGGACATTTATTTTAAGGACCCATTTTTGTGTTCTACATTACCATTTTATTGAGGACTATATACAACTATATGTTTTAGTTTAGTCCCTTTTGATGTATATAACTGATCAAAATAGTTATTGACATACTCACCACATTGTTGGTGCACAAAATTTTGATGGAATTACATAATTTTTATATATAAGTGACTTAAATTCCTAAAAGTGATCAAACACATTTGATCTATTTTTAATAAAATACACCCATTTATATCTCAATAAGTCATCAATGAAAGTAATCATGTATTTATCCCATTGAATGAATGCTTGTAAATACACCAATAATTTCACTATGAATAATATCTATTATGTATTTATCTCTATGTGATTTAACCTTTTCATAATTCTCTTTTGGATGCTTACCAAGCATGCAACCTAGATAAATTCCATTAAAAACCTTGACTCATGGAAACCTTGAAAACATGTCTTAATGACTGAGTTTCTCTAGGTAGTGATAACTGAGATGCATGAATCATTCATAACATAATTTACTCACCCCATATAAATGAGTGAGTAGTGTAGTAGAGATTTTATTAAAATCAAAATGTGATAATGTATACAATCATGACTAGTGATCTAGTTTCCTAAATACAATAATAGTGTCACTATCTACTTCCATAATAACCATTGAATTATGTTTGAACTTAAATTTATATCTTGAACCAATATGAGTGATCTAATAAACAAATATGTGATTAGTGGATAAGAGGGATCACATATAACATCATAAAATGTCTCATCATTTGATTTAATAGATCTAGTCCCACTAACTTCTATGGAAGTATCATCACCCAACAAGATGGAAGGCACATAATAAGGCTCCAATGATGAGATCATATCATGTGATAAATCCATATGGTGTGATGCACCATAATTAATAATCCATGTGGAAGGTTACAACCCAATTGCAATAAGTGCTTTTACCTTATGTTTTCACTTATTACTATATTTGAACTTATAAAACTCTTATACTAATGAAATATAATTGTAATAATCAGAGACATTATTATTATTATTATTATTATTATTATTATTATTATTATTATTATTATTATTATTATTATTATTATTAATATTATCAAACACATTAGTCAATTGGTCAATCTGATTCTTCATGAATTTGGATTAATCATGCCCAAATTTATTGAAGTAGGAACATGCGAGTCACTCTTTCTTAGGATTATTTTATTAAGAGGACTCTTTTGATGATTTAAACTTAGAATTAGATTCCTAACCCTTTATTTACTCTAGGTACTTATTGTTCTATTTCTTATCATTATTACCATAAGCCTTCTATTTGTCATGACTCAAAATTAAGGAATGTGATTTAGATGACTTTAGTGTACCCATTTAAATGGTCTTATCTTGATACCAATTCAATTCTTCATCAAATTAATCTAAGGATGTCATGGTTAATGTAACTCTAATGACACACCTGGTGGTGTGAAAGATAGAAACAAAAATAAAATAGTCAGACCCTAATTTTACAAGGATGGAAAGAATCAATTGATCATTTTTTTCAATGTTGCACAGGTTCAACTACAATGTGAGTGCTTTTTACTTTTTGAAGATGTATTGTATCGTATCAAAATTATTTAGGCTCAAAATCATGAGCTCATTATTTAACTCATGACCCTTCATGATGTCCTTCTTCCTAAATATTTTCTCCAATATGGTCCATACTTCAATAAGAATAATTATAGATTTATTATGAAAGAGCAAGTCAAGATACATAGAAAGGCATATAAGACTATAGGCTTCATCACTTCTTATGTACCACTTCACCTTATTTACATCTATTGTCAATTTTTTTGGTACCCATTGTGATATGGCGTAAGCCTTTACTCCTCAAAAGTATTTGTATTTTCAATTTACACTTATGATAGTTAAACAAGGTAAGAGGTGGAACTGAACTTTAATCCATGGTGCAAAAATAAAATATTTGTTGAACTACATGTTCTAAAAGACAAGGATGTGTAAAATCCCATTAATATATATATATATATACATATATATATATATGTTAAATTTTATACACCAAAACAATATCACCAATGTGCATATCTTTAAAACTAACACTTTTAAAACAAATAACACCTAAAAAGGCACAATAAGTTAAAAGTTATGGAAGTTTGAATGTTTCCTGCTCATAAAAATATTGATGTCTACTTTACATAAATTTTGGCATGTAAAATTTTGGATGATTTTGTTTTGGAATCAACTTTCTCAACAAAAAAAATATGCCCTATTGGAACAAAATTTAATTAGTTTTGGGTTAGAAGTGACTAGGGGATTAACTCCCATGTGACTAGGGGTTAAGACCTAAAGTTAGTGCTCCCTCCTCTCCTTTTTTATTGATGGGAAAGTGATGTCACCCTCAAATTAGATCAACTTTTGAAATGAATAGTTCCATAATGCACCATCCTAAATTTTATATTTGTGTAAATTTCAAGGAGTGTGTGCCCTAAGCACATGTTTATATATTTGGAGGTCAATCGAATGCATGTAGTGAGATGTATTGTGTGGATACAAATAGGCATGGTGAGTAGACATGGGTGATGGGTGAGGAAACCTATAGTGCATGGGTAAATGAAAATGTAGATGCATGGACTTGGTGGGTACATATACATGGGATATGCACATTCATAGGAATAATTACATAGAGTACCAGTGTCTAAGTGGAGTTGATGTGACAATTAGGGATACATATATATGGTTCACACCAATATGATAATCCAGGAAATGTAGATGTAGTTTACATTATTTTGGCTACAAAGAACACATGGGTAATAATTCATGTTGGCATGGTTTTTTGGGATACATATGAGAGTATTCAAATTAAAAAAAAAATTAAGTGTCCAATATTTTACAAAAGTCATCAAAATAGCAAAAAAGGGTGAAATAACCAACAATATAAACCTTATATCTTTGAAAATATGTATGGTTTTATAAAAAAATAGAAAAGACCCAATTCATATTTTTGAAAACATATGAAAACCTAGAAATCATTTTTCAATTCGAATACTAGGAAATAAAAAATTTGTAGATTTCAAAAAAATGCCTTAAAACCCTCCAAAAATGGTGAGAAATGACTATGATAAAATTAGGTCATGTTTGCAGCCAATCTTAGGGTTTTGAACCTTATAAATCTAATGATAATGTCTATTTTTATTTTAGATACCTAGGTTTATATATCTACATAGAATTTATAAAATTCCCCCCAAACCCTAGAAAATTGAAATCAATGATAAGTTGGAACAAGCAAAAATGCAAGATATCACAATAGAATTAATAGGTTCATCTACTAGTATAGATTTGATACCATGTCAGAGTGGGAAAAAATAAAGTATAAAATTGATAGGATGGAATGCATGAAGAAAACCTATATGGAGTAATGAAATCCAAAAGAAATAACTCAAAAGGAAAAAGATTGTCTTCACAAAAAGAACTTGCATTATTAAGTATTAGCCAAAAAGTACATAGGAAGGTTCATTATTTAGGTGGAAGATAGACATGTCCTAACATCCTCATGCATGTGAAATAATATTCCCCAATGAACTTTATTAAATGTAAGGAAGATAACTAGACTCTATAGGTAAAACCACATAGTAGGAAAAAGCCTATAGTAACAATGTCATAATAGGAAAACATAGGCATGAGGACCACAATCAATGGATTATATTCAAATTATTCAATAATTAATAAAATTCATGATAATAAAAATCAAGGAACAAATTCAAGGAAGTGTAAAAAGGAAAGCATAGATAATAAGAAACAATCATAACATAACACACTTGCCTATGGGTAACATGTGTTACTAAAAAATGTTAAGTACATATCATATTAAGTACATGTGAAAGATAGAAGCATGGATAAAGCAATGTATATGTACATAAGCTCAAATTTGATAATTAAAAGTGATCATATAGTAATATAGCCTCAATATATATTTATCAAAGAAGATGATTCCCTCAATGTCCACATGATATGAGTAGAGGGAAGGCCCAACACTTAAAAGTTAATAGATCATGTATATGTGTATGCCTATATCACAAGAAAATCTGAATGAAAAACTTGTGTATAAATAAATAAATGATATCCTATATACCAACATGAAAACAACATATACGCCAAGGAAATAATATAATATGTAAATGCTACAAATATTTTTGGATTTTTTGAATTTTTGAATTTTTTTCTTGTTATTTTTGGAATATGTGAGATATCTCAAGAAATATACTTATGTAAGTGCATAATATTCATTGGTTTTTTGAGAGGTTTTCCTTCAAGTGTAACTAGGTGGTACCCAGCTTTTCCCATTTTTTTATAATTTTAAATGGTATCAACTAATTTGTTTTAAACTTTCCTTTCTTGTCTTTTTTGCTTTGATATTATTTTTATTTTATTGTATTACTAGATTACCCATAATAAATTCACATGGCTAAACCTTTTTATTAAATATGCACTTAATGTAATCTTCATAAACTTGGAAGTGTTTAATATCCATTTTTCATTATTCACTCAACTATTCTAATTGGTACAATGTATTTTCATAGTAGTCATTATCTTTTATAATATATTTAAGATAAACATGTATGGAAGGTATCCCAAGTTAAATCCATAACACTCCCACTATACCATAAACTAAATAATATGATGTATCTTGGGTGGGTGTGTGAAAATTAATATACTATGCCCATAAATTACATACCATATGTTGGTGCCAATATGTATTATACCATTCACTCATTTTTCCATGTTTTTTGATAATGGTTTTATTTGTTGCTTCTATTTTTTCATTACCTTGTGGGTAGTAAGGTGTAGAAAATGTATATTTAATTTTGCACTTAATACAACAATAATTTAAAGCCTTATTTTTATAATAATTATACATTTTTAGTAATAATAGTTGAAGGAATGATGAAAAGAGAAATAATATTAGTCATCAAATACCTACATAGTAAATTCAAGTAAAATTTCTTCTACCCATTTGTACAATATTTTGTATCCATGATTATGCATTTGTGTCCACTGTCAAACACAAGGTTTATCTTTATAATGAAATCAAAACCCCATAATGATAATGACCATATTGATACAATCAAATGTAACTCATGATATGGTGCATGGCTAAAATTATTGTATTTATGTCATTGTAAGCATAAGTCTTTAGAACTATGAGTAATAGAAAGTGTATGCACCTAAATTTGTTTGATTCATTTAAAATCACTAATATCACTATTAGTTGACATTAATTCCACTTATATAATTTATCCCCTCTAATTTTGTCTTAATATCACCCCTCTTAATCATTTATCTAACATCCCCCTTTATTCATCTTCATTCATTAACCTTTTTCATCCCCACCAATCAATTAATTTATTCTAAATCCCCATTATCTTAATCTAACCCCTCTTATCTATTATTTGGGAATATTAAATTGTCATGGCCCACCTACTAGCCTATTCCTAGGCTCTCCTATACCCCTAGTCTATAATCATCCACCTAATCAATATATAATACATACCTAACCCCAATTAAACTCTATAAAGGATTATAAAATTCTCCAATTCTATAATCCTCTATTCTCACCCTTTCTCTCTAGAAGCCTCTAAATCTAGAGGCTTCAAAGGAATTTTAAATTCTTTGAATAATCCTAAACCCTAGATCTCCCCAAGCCAAATTTGAATCTAAACCATTGAGCCTTCCCTCCAAGTTATATTTAAACAACTTCAATCCTCTATGGAGGCAATTACAAGATATCTAGAAAAATCCATGAAATTCATGAATCCATAAAATCTCCAACTAGAAATCATAAGCAATGTCCATTTGAATCCATAGCATCAAGCCGTCATAATGTCAAAATTCTAAGTCCATAGAAATCAACCATCTTTTTTAACATCTTTGATGGAGGATAGAACAAGTAAGGGATTGATAAGGTTTATCTTATGATTCTAATTTGTTTTTAATAATCCTTCATACAAAGTAGTTTGATTTTTAGGTTTTAAATTATATAGTTCAATTCATATTATGCTTAAAATTATTATGATAAAATGGCAACACAGTGGGAGTGGTACCCTTTTGAACTAATATTGTGAGTGTGGAATTTAATAATGTTATTTGTAGGAAAAAATTAGGACAAATTCAGTAGCTCCAAGGCTCACATTTTCATCTATAATCTTCTATTGTCAGTAATTTAAAAATGATACCTTTGTAATAATCCATAATTTTGACTAGTTTGTGGTAGTTTATATGCTATCATAGTTACTTTTTATATTTATTTATGATAAAAATAAGTGATATGATATGGTGAATGCCATTATGTTTTGTTGGTTTAACCTGATTTGTGTGATTTCTTTTTATATTCCCTCCTACTAGGTTGTTCTATTCTATTATATAGATAAATAGAAAACTTTAGAGTCTACTTTTTTTATAAAAAACATACAAATTATGGTAGAATAAGTCATGAGGTTTCAAACAGTGAAACTTATATGAATGTTTTTGGGTTTCAAATATTGAACCAAGAAAAAAAAAACCCCATTTCTATACCTTTTCACTCTGCATCTAGCTCACATTGAAATTTTCCACACTTTTCATGCAGTTCGACTTTGATCTTTGTCTGTGATATTTTTATCTCATTGGTATTTTTCTATCTCTTACCAAAAACCCTCTGAAGTATGTACAAATTTATTTTCATCAGCTTTACACTTTTGGTACAAATCCATACTATACCCAATCACTTCTAAACTCTTATTAATTAGATCTATTTTTTTATATAATAACTCCAAAAATGACATGGCACTTTCTTAATATTAGAGATTATATAACATAACTATAATATTATGTGTATGAAAGGATGTATTATATTTTTCCATGTATACAATACCAATTGAATTGGAAGAGAGATCCATTTATTGGGTACTAGTCACACCACTTAGTTTAGGGATCAAATGCACTATTGTTGTTTAAAGGGATACTTAAACTCTACATTTGATCTCCAATTGTATGCACAAGTTCTTTTCTCTTCTTCTTAACCTCATGAAAAACCTCCATTTATATTTTTTGATTTGTACACCTACCAAAATATTGTTTAGGACCTTAGGATCATCCTCCTTTTCAAGAATAGCAGATTCAAAAGGTCAATACAATCCCGAAACCTCCCAAGTTGAAATGTAATAGAAATATCCGTAGCTAAGGTTCAGGAATCTAATAAATTTTCATTCATCTAGTGACCCTTTATCTATGATCTACCAAACCATCCATGGGTCTTATGCCCTATGCATATCTGAAAGTAAATCTGACAGGGTCGATGCTTATAAATGTTATGTATATAGGGAATAAAATGATACCTTGATTACACTAGATATTATGTTGTTGTTTAGGTAAAGTATATGAGTAGGTTTTGAGCCTTGACTATACAATAACATCTCCTTTCTAGGAAAATGGTCAAATAGTTTGTGTACCTTCCTAGGCTCCTCTAGTTGTTTTTAGTTTTAGTGTCATTTAGGTCTTATTTTATTTTACATTTTATTTAATAAAATTTGTCTTAGTGACTTTGATTAATTTCATAGTTTTTATATATTTCACAATTTTTTAAAGTATTAGGTTTGGATTTGATATTATATTCAGTGTCAGGTATTTTAAAATACTTATTATTATTCTAATCATAGGTGTAATCCTGATCTATGTGAAAATTTTTGAATTTTTTCATTATATGTGGAATGGGTTGTTTTGTTATTTAGTCAACTATCATTTTAGTTTTGTTACAATATCACTCTACCACAGTGTCAAAGTAAAAATTAAATAAAAAATCTATAAAAATAAAAAAAATATGTATTGTTATTAATTAGTATAATATTATCTATTTAAAATTATAGTGATAATCATAAGTCTTATTCAATAGTAGCTTTATCATTTAAATGAGTCTTAGTCCGAAAAGTCTAGTTTTGTGGTCATAAGTTTTATCAAAGTAATCGTAATTTGTCATAATAATTTGTAAGTTAATAATTAGGAGAAATTTTTGTTATAACCTATAGGTAATACAACATCTAAAATTAAAATTATTAAAAACTACTAACACTCTCTTTTTAAGTTACCTCTCAAAGTTGACAATTGACATTTTTAAAAGAATCAAAATTATTAATCCTAAAATCACTTATCTAATATGGTCATTTTTAAAGATATTAAATCTCTATTTTCCCTCAAAATTGTCCATTTTGAGTGCATTTTTAGAGTCATTTTTTGTGACTTTTGAGTCATTCTGAACCTCCCACAAACCTCAAATTGCCTTTAGCATCAGGGGTTCTACCCCTCAAACTTGTCTTGTACCATGATAGGGAGCATGCCTGGGTTACTTCCCCTAGACCATAAAAGGGTCTATATCCCTTAAACCTACAAGGGCCACTACCACTTAATCTTGATGGGTAATACCACCCCTAGACCCCTATATTATGGCCCACTCACCCAAAGAAGTTATAGAGCCAAATTATGATTTTTTAGGGTATTTTTCTTAAGGACTATTATACTAACATTTTGTTTCTTTAAGGATGAATATTGATTTTATAACATCTTCTTGGTCTAATGTTTTATGTTATAGGTTTCCCCTCAAGATTATCAATCAAACTACTAAATCCTTGTATTGCAAGTTAGCTCTTTTGAGTGCCAAATCAAAAACTACTAACTATTTGCTTGCAAGAGTCAAAGACTCATTTTTATCATTTTTGTCTTTTATATATCTCTTTGATGACTTTGTCTTGTATATTCTTGCCTCTTGTAAATATTTCACACTTAATATTGATCGGTTGATCAATTCTCTTTGTCTTCCTATTTGTTACTTAAGGGATATAATGGTGTATGCTCTCCTTCTTGCATTCTTGTGGTGACTCTTGAAGGATCAAAAACCACCAATAAACCCTACATATTTTCATTTTCTATGGGTTGATGACATGGATTTCACTACCATGTACTAGACCAAACTCTATATTTTGATGGAGTATAAAAATTAGGAGAGTTGTTATTAGACACCAAAGAAAAATTCCCATAAAGGGTTATATATAATGAAGAGAGTTTAAGATCCAACTCTATACCTTTGTGTATATAAGGCCCCACTATACCTTTGGGTATATATGGGATGTACTTAGAAACCTTGTTCAAACCTATATTAGGACATTTTGGCCATAACATGTATTTTTATATAGGAGGTAGGGTAAACTCTTATGAAGTTAATAAGTGAAGATGGGGTGAAGAGGGTTTAGTTGATTCCATAATGGGTCACTAGCCTATATCCAAACCCTCAATGTTTATAGATAGTGCAAGCATCTAGTTGCACACTCTTGAATTACTAATCATAGGTTTGTGGTTTGATTTCATAAGTGGGTCTTGTGCTAGGCCCATGTTGTTTGTGAGTTGAGTCATCCTTTCACCCAAACCTATACACTTATCTAGGTCCTTTGTACATATCATCTTGAATATCCTTACCTCAATATAATTTTTTACATCTTATAATCCTATTGTATATAACTATTTCTCTTGAACATCCTTATCTCATCATCTTCTTATACATATTATCTTTTTATATCCTTTTCATTATCCTCCCCCATTTCTCATCTTGTCTTAATCCCCTACTAGTTTAGTCATATCCACTCTTCATTAATCATCCCCCATCACATACATCACATATTATTGTCAAAATTTTGACCTAATTCTACTTTATCTTGACCTTACCTTTGTAGTAATTACCTCATATGCCATCTAGTCTAACCTCATGCATCTTACCCCTAATCATTTTATCATCAGCTATCTATACTTGTACTTGTCTCTCAATAAATTCATTATATAATCATATCCCATTCCATCTTGAGAAAATTAGACCAAGGTTTTGAGATAGTCCTTTTATCCTTTCATATCATCCCATAATTATAGTCAACTATCACTCATCATTAAGTCAGATCTCATACCTAGTCAATATGTTGTTAGCATCTTATCACTTTGTTGGTTTCAATCTAACAACCCATCAATAATCAATATAATCATCTATATTTAAATCATCTAATCTATTAATAACTACCACACATCCAATAATCATCTTGCTATTTTGAACTCAGGTACCCATCAATCCCTAATCTTTTTCCTAGAAATCTAGGCATTATTTATAGATGGCTATCTTTTATCATACTATCAGTCTAGGATCTAATCCTAGTCCTACATCATCTCAATAATGTTTCATACATCTCATCCTCATCATCACTTATCATACTATCTCGATAATTTAGATCTACTTTATTTAAGAAACCATATCTAATCCTTAGCCACATCTGCATGAACCCCCTTCATCATCCATATTTTATCATCCATCCCCATGGTGTTAGACCTAGTTCTCATAGAACAATACATCTTGGCCAATAAGGATGAAGTAATTTTATGAGCACTAGAATTGGGTGCTTACCTAATTTCTAACCTTGATCCCATTCATCCTAAATTAACATCCTACATCCTTCCCATCCACACTACCCTAGCTCATTAGGGTCTACCTCATCATTGAGTAATATGGATTCCCTACTCAATAAATACATCTTAGATGATAAAGATGAATTCCTATTATGGATATTGAATATGGGATCCCACCTTAAAAATAATGTTTACCCCATAAGACTAAATTCACCTTATAATCAAACCCCCCATCAAACTTCATATCCATCTCATTCTATTTCACCATCCACTAGTCCTCGTCCTCATCATAACCTTCATAGTTCATGAAAATTATGGTTTAAAAAGTATCTTGATAAAAACTCACAAATATCCTTTTTATGAATTCATGAGTTGGGTGTCTAATTTATCAAAAACCTTAACCCCATTTAACTCACCTTACTTCTAGACTATACCCATCCACTGCCAAATCCTCCATCCATTAGTCATAGCCAATCATCTACCCCTTTTTAAAATAGCAAAGGGAATCCAATCTTGGCCACCCCATCTACTAGCAATCCATCTAGCCAACCACATCAAAAACCATTTGATCAAAACACTAAGGCTTACACATATAAAAGTTAAGTGGGTCACTATACTCCCCTTCCCATTAACTTGGAATACCTTTTTCAATAACTAGTCACCAAAAAAATGATGATCTATCCATCCATATGAAATCTTGATCCTACCAAGCCTAAGCCATTTTAATTTTAAGAATAATCAATATTATGCATGTCAAAAAACTTGGGAGAATACCATTAATCAATTTTAACATTTACAATACTATGTCTAAGACCTCATCAACCATGGTGACATAATAATCAAGGGAAAACTAGATGAGTCTATATGCCTAAGTAAATAAAAGATGAATTATAAAATTCCATTCCTAATCATGATCAATCCCTTCCCTTTTCAAAATAAGGTCATGACACCACACCCATATTCTATAATCCCCCTATCTTTGACAAATCTTCCATTAAACATGATTCTATTCCTTATGAGCATAGTCTTCCATTCCATCATAATTCCTTCCATAAGACTATCTTTGCTTAATACATTATCCCTCCCTCATCTCCCTCTCATCCATCATATAAAAAACCCCATGTTGAGAGGCCACATATGGACAATCACTCTTCTATTAATACCCTGATGTCATGTACATCAAAGTTAGCATCAGAGCCAATATAATTTTTATCTATATTGGGATCATGTTCAACATCAGTATCTAAATCCTCATCAATAACATCATCCCTCATGTATATTCCATAAAATGATGATAATGCCTACTTTTTAAAAGATACCCACAATCTAGATGATAATTAGTCCCCAAGAACATCTTTTGATTCCAATAAGGATGACGATGTCATAATAGAATTATTGAAATATATATCTATTGAAGATATTTAGATTGGATTTGATCCTACCTCAGATGCATGTATTTCAACAAGTTTTAGTGATCCTTTTGATATTATTAAGGAATTTTTCTATAAAATCGAGGCTATGGATCTTAGTTACTTTTATGAGGACTGTACTACCCATTATCCCCTTAATAAATCACACAACATTAATCAAATATAACATTGAGGTTAGGGATCTTAGTTAACTTTATGAGGACTATATTTCCCATTATCTCCTTAATACCTCCATAATCTATATATACCACTCCATGAATAGAATTAATGGGGACATGCATCATTGGATTACCCTCTAAATTCAACATCTTGTGCCATAAATACAAAGGTCCAAGACCATATTTCAAAAGTAATAAATCAATATCAAATCATTTTTTATCCTATCAGTTAAAGTAAAAAAAACTCAAAGCATCAGCCTAATCAAAAAATATCTTCTCCTAGTGAAGCCCAAAATCAAGCATAAGGGAATGTCAAATTCAATATAATCCAAATCATCTATACAATCAAAAATTGGTCTCCTCTAGTGAATCCAAAAATTAGGAACCAAAGGGTATTCAAAATCAAACCCCATCAAAAATTCAGAAGAATGTCAAAATTAATAATCATATGGTCGACCATCCTCTTAATGTTTAGATCAAATAATCAGTAAATTAAAAGGTATTGGATCCATTAATCTCATGGAACCAATCTAAAATATTCCCTCCACCATATCTAATAGTGTATGAAACTATTAAAACCCATTTTCACTCCCCATCCTATCATATTAACCATCTTGATCATATCCCTCATTCACATCCTATATCGCATCATCATAATCATGACATACTCCCATCCATACCATATCACCAATCACTAGGTAGCATTATCCCTTTTAGGGTTTATAAATACACCTATATAAAACATTTGGATGACATTAAATCAAGAGTCAATAAAGGCCACTAAGACATCCATGAATCTAGCATTTGTTGTATGGTCCTAGCATCACATATCTCCAAAATAGGTGCTAGCTAAAAAATTCATCTAATGTTAGCATTCATACATCTCATACCTACATATAATTAATTGAGATGACCAATAAAGTGAAAAAAAGTGAAATAAAAATCATCATTCATTCAATGGTGAAAATCAATCTTCTAGTGCTTTGGGCAAGTACTATGATGAAAACTAGTTTCTGACATCATGGTAGAATAATTAATTATCTTAATTATACCTCAACACTTGGGGTCATGATCCATCCTTTTTCACCATCACACCCATTCTTTGTCAATCTTATCCATATTATATCCCTCTATCCATATCACACATCCTATTATGTTAATCATCCATTTTTACTATTAACCTTTGTAAGGAAAAGAAAAGTATCTTGAGAAATAATTTGGAATCATCTTGGCATATCCTCTAGTGGATACTCAGGTAACTACATATTGGTTCCTTCATGATGTGATAATTGTAAATCCCTAGTCCATTCTTCCTTATCCTTCATCCCCTTTTCTGCATCACCATCATCCTTTTGTCATCCCATTCATCCTTTTATCCATCCCTATCTTGGTTACTAGGCTTGGTATTCCCTTTACTAGTAACCTCATTTGTATATTGTGCATACATATTCAAAACATCCATAAAATTGAAATATTCCCAAAACCCTAAAATTTGAAAAATTTGAAAAATGATTTAAATATTCCATGGTGTCTTTTCATATGCCTAATCCCATAGTCACATCCATATCCATGGTATTCATATTTTAAAACATCTAAAATTAGTCTCATATTTTCCAATTCCCATCTTTGGATACTACATTTAGTCTTGGAACCAAATCAAAGTGGTCACCCATCTTTCCATTTCTTCATCATCCTTTTGATGAAGTATTGTTGACACACATAACCTTATCAAAAAATTTAATCTAGCACCCATCACCTCCCTATCATTACCATTTAATACTTAGCACCCATATAATAATTATTTTTCCAGGTATGGAATGTATTTGATCCCATCATTTCCTACTCTTCTTGCTAGACTGAACTCTGACAAGGTCTTGTCTATTTGTAATACTTGGTCATATTTAACATAACTTTTCTAAAATAATCTTAATCTACTAGTTTTATTATTCTATTTCAAGACCACATTAGTATTCAAAGACATTATCCTACCCCATCATGTTGTAGACACCTAAATTTGGTGATCAATAACCTCCAATCAGGATTTTGGCCAATTTCCACCCAAAATACACAATTTGGCCTAGAAACACTAAATCACACTAAATGATGTGAAACTAAAATATTCAAGTGATAATTTTAGTTAGGGTATCCCTAAATATGGTAATGAAATTTATGGGCCAACTAACTTTGATCAGATCATTTTGAGTCAAAATGCCAATTTTACACTTAGGTGCTCTAGATTTATTCTTTTTATTGAATCTCTTACATAAGATGTATGCCTTTGTTATTATTTTTTAGTAACATCCCAAATGGGATAATAGATCCAATGCATCTAAAATTTCCTTCCAATTCCAATCCAGTTAAATCTTTGACCAATAACAAGGCATTTTGATCAATTTGAGTAATTTGTGCACACAGTACTTAAACATGCTTAAGAGCTAATTAATCCAAATTAGAGATTAATTAATATTCCATGGAAACTTGTTGAAAAATTATTTTTGGAAATGGATATTGAATATATTCATCATCAAGTGACCTCATTTCTTGGGAAGACATCCCTAGGCCATAAATGCCACAAATATCAAGATTCATGCCCTCCATGCCTCATCAATGCCTTCCAGGATGCCCTCCATGCATCTTAATTGCCTCTTATTCCAATATAATGAAGTGGATAATTATAAAATTAATTATAAAAATTTAATTAATCCTCAACCACACATCTCAATCTTAGGATGGATAATTCAGGTTGATTCTAGACATTCTCAAAAATCTATAACTAGGAGGCCTTACAACATCATTTATAAGACTTGATAATGCAAATTTATAATGCACAAGTGATAATATATGCCATTAAAATTAGTGTTATAATTCCAAATTGATTCAAATCCAAGCCAATCCACATGTCAAAGGTGTTAAGTAGAGATGGAGGTAGCCAATATTCCATTCCTAAGGACTTCATGAGCACAAGCTGAACAAGCCACCACTACAAAGGCATTTGGATAATCCAAGGAAGGTAAAGGAATTATTGTGTTTTATTCCTTAATTTTTAGTTGTGTTTGTCATTTTTTATTAACTAAGCTCTCCCTAGTGTCTAGGCCTTGATATGTTATGCTAGTTAGAGTGTTTCTTTCATTTTGGAATTAACCACATACTAACCATCCTCTCTTGAGTAAAATTCCTAGATCACATAATGTCATGCCCAATGGGACTAGACACATCTCACACATGAATAAGATTATTTAATAGATTTAAAATATCTATTTGGACCACTAAAACTCTTGTAAATCAAATTTCTAACTTTATTTTACAATTTTTGTTTACCACAGGTTTACACAGTAATTAATGTTGGCTAGTAAAACCAACATCAATTACATAGCTTAACCAAAATCAGTTAGTAAAATCTAACATCGATTGTATATCTATCAATGCACACATTGGTATAGCTAATGTTGGTTAGATACTTGACATTCATTAGAAAATGTAATTGTCATCAGTTATATATAATCAACATTAGTCACTATGTTTTTCACACAACACAGACATGAGATCTCTTTTTCTAAAGTTCATTATTTCAAACCCAAAAGAGATTTTAGGATAAAGGACATGATAACATTTTTTTTTAGGACCAAGCTTGACATTTGATAAAAACATGTTTTAGATCAACTTTTTCATGCTTAAAAATAAATTAGGAACCTTGTTTTGGTGTTTAACAAAATAATTTATATGTTTATGGTGAATGTTTTTAATGTTTAAAACTAAGACCAAGGGGTCAAATGAACACCACCTCATTTTCATTTAGGCTTAAAAAGGAACTCATCTTTCCAATATTTTGTCTTCAATAGTTGCTTGATCTATTTTTTATGTATAAAAAAGAGGGATGTTGTGTGTATGCTCTTCTATTTGTCCCCTTTAAGGAACCCTTGGAATTAAAATCACCATTCTTATTGCAAGTGGCCTAGTCGAAGGATTATAAATAAATTAATTTAAAGTAGTCTCTAAAAACTTGTCAAAGTTTGGGTGACCTTGAAAATCACCCTAAAGTATTCATACTTTCATTATTTTTTTATTTTTATGAAAAATTGACTTGAGAGGGGGACTTCATCACCTCCTACAAGTTCTTTATGGAAGCTTTGACCTAGGGTTTCACCTCCTAGCACTGACTTCATTTGGATCCTAATTGGAGTTGCACATGGGATGTAGTGACACTTTAGACATCACACTACACTAAGCAAACAATAGGATGTAGTGGTTTTAAAAAGGACTAGACCTTTTTCCAATAAGTCAAGTGATATGGACCTAAAATCCATGATTTTATTTTGTATTGTTTGGCATGAAAGTCATTGTGTAATTGATTCCCCTAGATCATTTAGAAACTTGTTAGATCTTAGACAAATCCCCACTTTCTATGCAAGTATTGTTTGTGCAAGGTGCACCTCAAGGTTCAAGTCATAGTAATATTATTTAAGAGAAGGGGGAGTGTAAAAACCCTACTATATAATTCATATTTAATTTTGGATGAACACTTAAAATCCTCATAAATGATGTATATTGATGGATTCTAATAATACCAATCAACCTTGTTAGTTTAGGATATAAAAGTGATTAAGTATCTAGTCTTGTCCTAGATTAAAGTCTTATTTTAAGTCAAAATTTAGTGTAAAAAATAATTCAAACCAAACACATAGTACTAATTTTCCTTTGAAGAAAGAGGAATTATGCTACCCATGTGAAAACATCAATTTGCCTTTTTTAAAGTTCATCAAAATCTTGAGAGTCATATCATCCAATTTGGTGTAGTTATGCTACCCAATTGAGTCTAGACCTTTACCAAAGTTGTTTAAGTCCACATATAATCTAAATTTAGAATTTTACCTTTATAAGTTCATAGGGTTGATGTGTTAAGTGGGTTCACCATTTTCACTAAATGTAAGGAAACTTAGGTTTAATTTCCAATTTGTGTTAAAGGCCATTTAAGAATCATAATTATTGTCATCACTTGATAGACTTAAGCCATTTTGTGTTAAACACACTTTGATTCTATGCACCACAACATTTTGATTTAATAAAAGTAGTGTTATGCTGTCAAAATTATGGGAAATTATCTTTGCCTTAGAAATTTTTTGAAACAATTTTTTTTGTCACACTTTTTGGGTAGTGTATCATTGTTACACTACCCAAAACATTTCAAAAATTGTTTCATAAACCCTCTTACATAAAGTTCTAAATTTGTTCCTACATTTTTAGACCAATTCAAGTGTACTTTTGTGATCTTTTATATAGCACAGTTATACTATTCACTTTTGTCTAGCTTATTTGTCAAAGGAACCAAGTTTTATACCAATTTTTGTGAGAAAATAAACTATTTCTAAAGTGCCTTTTATTTCATACCTTATACCTATTTGATCAAGTTTATATCCAAGAATCATATACCTAGTTTTTTTAGAAATGTTTTAACTTCATTAGATTAAAACTTTCATCTATCTGAAAGTCTAGCTTTTGTCACCATTTGGCAAAGAGTCCTAGCCCATGCCTTGTTTGAGCCTAGCTTTTGACATCATGTTTGGCCAAAATACCTAGCAACTTTTAAATTCTTTGACTAGACTGATTTGAAACACTTTGACCTTAGAGTTTGGCATTTTTATTTTTAGTCCATTTACTTGCTTGTCTTTATGTTAATAGTGAAATGTTAGATACTTCATGTTAGATTGTTTCCTAAAAAATCTTTGCATAAATCTTTTGGTCATGTTGACAAATCTGGACCAAGTTAGAACATCATCTATTTTATATTCTATCCTTTTTAGATTTTATAGAAATCTTTTACCTTTTATTGCAAAGCATTGACTATGGATGCCAACATGTATTCCTACACTCATAGTGGACTCATGTACAATCCAAGGATTAGTAATGTAGTTTCATATGAAGAAATGGTGCAATACCCCTATGTGGATAATATTGATTATGAGATCGATTCTTATCCCTCTTATAATACTCAATCAAGTGTAGAAATCCAAGATCTATTGGATAACTATTTGGTTAACACACCACCTTATTTAGAACAAGACTAAGAATAAACTATGTAATACCTAGCTACAATATCCATAGTGGATGAGCCAGTTCTTCAATAGTCATATTCTATTAATATAGCTTCCACATATGATCCATTTTTATTTGAGAGACATTTATTAGAGAACAAAGATGAGATTTTAGTTAGAGCCGTAGAGGTAAGTAACAAGTTTCTAGTAGACTTCTTGCATGAAAATTTACCAAGTCTAGTAAGAATACCCCATAATATTATTTACGATCAACAAGGTTCTTCTAGCAATCCTATGGCTCTAGTCCAAATAATGTATGAAAACCCTAATATATCTAATAGAGGAAAAAATGTCATGGAAGATCACTTTAACCAAATGTAGAAAGCATATCAAACCTACCTAAATTTAGTACATGATTTCAATCAAATAAACATGGTGAGTAAGCCCCTTATTGACTTGGTTCCTTCAATACGAGTGTTGATAGAGTTAACTATAAAAGAGAATTTGAGTTTTGACCTATTTTTAAAAACCTATTAGATAGATAACTTGATGCATATGCTAATTATTAAATAAGTGTCTTTAGCCTCTACACAGAATAGTGAGCCAAACATAGTGGATAATGTGCAAAAAACATCCAATTCTAATCAAAGTGGTACTAATGTAAAATAAAATAGCCAACAACATGTGCCTATATTTAATCCCATGAGTAGATCATCATACTAGGGAATAGGATTTTATACACCCCAACCTCAATAGGATATTTCCTCAAGTGTACAACCTATTAGATTAAGTAATCAAACAACAACCAATGTCACACCTCAACAGTAAGATGTGACCAATCCTACTCTTCCTCAATAAGCAACAAGTATAGTTCCACAACAATAGCCCAAATATTGTGTATCAATTCAATAGATGACAAATACATTTCCACCTCAATTAGGGGAAACTAATGTTCCACCTCACTAGATAATGATGAACAAACCTCTTCAGTTGTAGACTAATATGCCAATCTAAACCCAAGCAATGACTAGTCAACAACATACAAATATTGGTCAGGGATAGATGCTAAATATATAACCTACTTTCACTTCCTCATAGGGATTCATGTAACAATGAGGTCCCCCTATTTTTCAAGTAGCTACTAGATAATTGTTGGTTCAAAATGTGCCACAAATTCAGAGATAGGGTCTTGGACCATAAGTTCCCACTCAATAGAAAGGTTTGATTAGCTAGTAACACGTCCCTTTTCGACCACAATATGCACAATATAGTTATATCCCTCCATCCCAGCCATAAAATACTCTAATTCAAACCTTTATCACCAACCCAAAATAGAATATCACACAACCAATTGTACAATTTCAAGTACATCCTAATCTAAGTATGCATATTCTTGGTCCATTACCGAACCAAACTAATGTACCCCAAAAAGTATCTCCATCATACCCTGGTCAAAGTGTCCCACTTATGACCTCCCATCCATCTATCCAAACCAATATTATCCCTCAAACCATGTTCCTTCCATTTTCCTATCCCAAGAATTATAATAGATGAAAGATGTAATTGCTACTATTCAAGCTAGAAAATATATTAAAAAGTTTCAATTTTATGACATATGTTACTACCTATTCAACATGTAGTATTTTTTAATATCATTTCCTCTAGGATATGAATCATCAAAATTTGACAAATATGAAGGGAAAGTTGAACTTAAGGCTCATTTGACCGAATTCTTTATGACATATCAACCAGTGGCATATAGTGGCATATACTTATTATTGTTTCTAAGGAGCTTTGTTGGCTAAGCCTTGGAGTGTTTTTTAACGTTGCCCAAAATTTGATAAAAATATTTTGATGATATTTCTAATAAGTTTGTGTAAAACTTTTCCTATAATCTCAAGCATGAGATTTCATTAGTGGACTTGACACAAGCAAAGCAAAAAATTGGTGAGAGTTTTGTAAGTTTTTTATAATGCTCGAGAGCCCTTGCAAGCTATTTCACTCATACTTTACCAGATAAATAATTAGCCACTATGTTTACTAAAAAATTACATAGTGAGATAGCTTACCATTTTGAATTACAATGTGTACATACATTCAAAGAGATAATTATTAAAGGTTTGTTGATCAATTGGGAAATCATCAATAAAGGAGTCATCTATCTTAATTAAACTAATCAAAATTAAGATACCAATCATGTAAATGGCCACCAACATCAACATCCTATTCAAATTCAAGCATTTCAACTAGCACAGGCCAATAACCAAGAGAGACTAAAGTAATTCAACCACAATAGGAATGCTATGGGAAATTAAGTAACTAAATCCCATCATTTACAAAATATGAAAATGTCATCTACACCAACTTTTTAGCTTAATCTTATGAATAAACCTCTCCAACCAATGCCACAAGCACAACAACCAAAACCTACACAATAAATACAACAACCTTTAGCATTACAAACCCCTCCTCCTAGGTGAGTCATGATTGCACATCATGTCTCTAGTGACTGAGGAGAACCTATTGAGTATATATTTCACAAGCTTGATACCACTAATTTGATTATTTTGCCTATACCAAAGAATTATCCATAAGGCATTCGTTATCCTGATAGTAGCATGAAAATGAATTCTATGACTATCATCAAGTCAATGGCCATAATCTATGAAGATGTGTCTAAATCAGGCATTTAATTGAGGATATGTTAGAGAATGGGGAGATAAAATTGGATAATGGTGCTTCCACATCCAATCAAACTCTTGATATTTATCAAAACCCCTATTCCTAACATAACAATCAATAGTAGCAAAATAATCAACAATAACAACAACAATGACTAGTTCAATAGCAAAATCAATAGTATAAAAATCAAAGGCTAAACTAGAAAAATCAATAAAATTAGTAGTAGAGCCCATAATGATAGAATAATGGCCAAAGCCAAGGTCAGAATGATAACAACCAACAAACCTACCATGTAGTTACACATGACTAAAACAAGGTTGTAGGTCATATTATAGGGGGTAGCATTAATACCATCTCCATTAATCTTAGACCAAGGACTAATCAACCTAGATCATTGATAAACAATAATATTTATCTAAATTACATGGATAATCTTTCTTTGACCTAGGAGTACATATAGGTAAACCAACAAAATAGGACTTCCCATTTTGGACCTTACATCAACAACTCATCCTTACCATGTGACCACATGTGAGTGTATTGGTGACTGAGACTTGTCTTGTCTAGTCTCACACCATTCCCAACATTGGTTATTAATAATGATCCAATATTTAATCTTGATTATTCAATCACAACTCAAAGGTCAAAGATTACTATCTCAGGTCCATAACTATTTACCACTTTTCCTGTCATCCAACCTAGCATTCAGCCATGAAATAAACCATTCACTCCTAACCAAGACAAGAAGTTTGATATTATGGAACAATTATAGTAGACACTAGAATAAATTTCTATTTTAGATTTGATTCAAACATCAATAATCCATAAGAACATATTGAATGATTTTTTGACCCAATCCACTATTGCTAGTGACATATCCCTTGATAAATTTCAAGCTTTGGTTGGACACCTAACTCTAGCCCAATAGGTCACATTCAACCAAAGCAATATGTCTTCCTTTGGCCCACTCCATAATAATCCATTATATATATAAGTATATATAATATGGCATAAAGCGAAATGTGTCCTTATAGATAATGGATTTGGCCTAAACATAGTGTCTCTAAAGCTCATTAAGATTCTTGGGTACACAATGGAAGATCTCAAGCTAAAAATAATAACCATTAAAGCTTATGATAATTAGAAAAGAGAATCACAAGGAATCATTAGTTTTCTAGTTATCATTGGGAACTTGACCCATGATACACTTTTCCATGTACTTGATCTTGAGTTATCATATAATTTACTTCTAGGTAGGCCTTGGTTACATCGTATTTGCATAGTCCCATCAACACTACACCAATATATCAAGTTTTCCCACTCAAGGATGGAAGTGAATATCCTAGGAGATTTACACCCATATGAACACTACAAGCATCTTAAGGCCAAATTTCAAAGCTATAATTATTTATATGGTATGAATATAGGTTCCAAGAAAGATAAAGGAAAGGCTATACTTATTGATCATTCACCAGATAATATCATCTATCCTAATACCTTGGATTCCCTTTTCCACATTCCACCTCCTAAAGCTTCCAATAATTTTACCATTTTAGATAATGGACCAAGAGAGTATGTAACCCATGATACATTTCATATTTCCAATCTTCCTTGAAATCTAAATACCTGCAAGTGACCTAAAGTTACCTCACATATGCATTAGCAATAAAAGAACAAAGATAAGGGACCTAACACATTTGTACCATCATCTAGCCTTGAACCTAACCCTCTTAAAGGGGACAAATCAGGGTTATACAACAACCAAGATAATTATTATAAAAGGGAAAAGTATCCTATTCCCAATAGGATCATGGAGCATCATAATTATGAAGGAAGAGGCCTCAGATCGAATCAACAACGAACCATCAATCCAATTTCTATGACTAAGTATGAAAGACCTTATGGACATGGATTTGAAATTCTTATGGGTGACCCCACATATCTTATTCAAACTCCATCACCAGTAATTAGTGATGATGATGTTGAGATTGAACCAGAGTCTGATCATAGCTTCACTTTTGATGACCTAGCTAAAACCAATCTATTTGATAACAATGCCATTTGTACTCTTACCCTATCCATTCATCACAATCTATTACCATTATATTATCCCCAATTGATATATTGAGACAAATAAGAATCTATTTTACCAATTGATGAGTTTTATAATGATGAGGCATTTTATGACTTTTTAGGCCTTAGAGACAATGTTTCGTTGGGAGATCACAAATCAAGATTCTCAATCACATTGGATCATGTAGCCTATTTTGGAGAGCGAGTGAACACCCTTAGCCAAAAACAAATAAGAAAAACATTGAGGTCTCAAAGTGAAAACCTCTTTGAGGTACTTTTTGACTAGGGAAAATGTAAAGATAAAGGTCAGCCTAGTGGTGGAAACCTATTATAAGCACCATTAGATGGGGGTGTTCATTTTTCTTTGAATTTAGATGAGGAGACCACCAATGACAAACTTGTTGGTGGATATGAGATCAAATTTGAGTAAAAATAGATATTTGATTAAATTCTTCAAGAATTTTTGACTATTTTTATCACATGGCCATATCTCCTATTAGGGGACTTAGATTCATCATGCCTAGGAGAAGTTGAAGAGCAAGTCTTAATGGGGGACCCTGATGTAATTCAATAGTTCAAGTCATTGCCTACTATCCTAGAAGATGTTTATACCCTTCTAGTTGATGATACAATAGAGGTAAATATTGAGACTTCATTAAACCTAAAATTTATAAAATTAGGGTCATCCCTTACTAAGGATAAACATGACATCTTTACATCTCTATTCAAATAATTTATAGATATCTTAGCATGGGCCTATTCTAACATGCCAAGTATGGACCCACCTTGGTTATTCACTACCTTGTGGTTAATCCTAATGCCAAATTGGTAAAACAAAATCTCCATTAGATGCATCCTTGCATTAATTTATTGGTAAAGAGTGAGTTGGAAAAACTCATAAAAGTAGGATGTATCTGATCCATTGACTACTCAGAATGGATCTTTAATGCGGTACCTATTAGTAAAAATCCTAAAGGGATCAAAATTTGTAATGATTTTTGAGACATCAATAAATCTTGTCCTAAATATGATTTTACCTTTCCTAATATCAACATGATCATCAAATCCATGATAGGTTATGAAATGCTTTCACTCAGAAATGGCTTTTCAGGATACAACTAGATTAGAATAGCACTAGAAGACCAACATAAAACAACATCACCACTCCATGGGCACCACAAATTTTGATCCTAAATCCTAAATGGATCAAAATTAGTATCAATTAATTCCATTTATCCTTAAGAATTCTAGAGCTACATATCAAAGGGCCATGACTGTCATATTCCATGACATGATCCATGATATTATTTAATACTATGTCAATTACATATTAAGAAAATCCAAAACTAGAGCCGACCATCTAGCAGTGTTGTGTAAGATATTTGAAAGATTATAGGAGTAAAAATTTGGACTCAATCAAAATAAATTTGTGCTTAGTTTAAAATTATTCAAATTGCATGGCTTCATCATATCTCATAGATGTATCGAAGTTGATCTAGCTAAAGTCCATGTTATAACTAAGATGCTACCACAAACTAATTTAAAGCAAATCCATAGTTTGTAGGCTAAGGTCCAATCAATCTAATGCTTTATCTCTCAATTAATAGAAAAGTGCCACCCATTTACACACCTTTTGAAGAATGAAGTTGCATTTCACTAGGATGATCACTGCCAAGCATATTTTCAACAACTCAAAGACTATCTTATTAATCCACCTATTTTATTACCTCTTATGCCAGGAAATCCATTCTTGTCATACCTATCAGCTACCAACCATGATCTAGGGGCACTCTTGTCTCAACATGATGATAATGGAAAAGAGAATGTTGTATACTACCTAAGATGTACCTTGGTTACATATGAGCATAACTATGCACCTATTGAAAACTCTTATCTGGCCATGGTCATCATAGCTCAGAAACTACACCATTACATGTTGAATAATAAGACCATGGTCATTTTAAAATTAGATCCACTCAATTATCTACTCTCTAAAATATCTTTGAAAGGTAGAATGGAAAAACTTTGACATAGAGTATGTCAATCAGAAGGCAATCAAGGGACAAGTTCTTATAGATCAACTTGATGAAGCACCTCTTATAGACACACAACCAATCATATTTCAATTCCCTGATGAATACATAATTACCATCATTGACACAGCCCTTGAGGAGCAACCTTGGAAGCTATATTTTGATGGTTCATTTACTGTACATGGATCTGGGGTAAGCCTCTTGTTTATTACACCATAGGGGGATCTAATCCCTAAATCATTCAAAATCAGCTTTCCTTGTATAAAAAACATGGTTGAGTATGAAGCAATTATTGAAAGAATTTGAAAAGTAGTGCATTTGAATATATCTCATCTCTAAGTTTATGGTGATTCTCAGTTAATCATCAATTAGGTCACAGATCATTTTCAGACCAAAGATGACAAACCTGTTCCATATAAAGCCATGGTCAACAATCTTAAAAAGAAATTACCAACATTCAATCTGAGCACATACCAAGGGATAGTAACATAATAACAAATTCCATGGCTACTATTAGCTCTCTAATTTGATAAATGAATAAAAATAGAGAGTATCAATTCCTCATCGAGAATTTTTTAGCACCAACTCATGAACCTTCAACTGCTACAATGATTTGTGATATTACTAGTCCTAATTCTATTTGGTACTTAGAAATTTATAACTACATTCATGACCAAGTTATACCACATAACCTATCTTGAAAATAAACCAAAGCCTTTATTCATCATTTCACTTGTTATAATTTACTAAGATCCACCCTTTATAACCATAGTTTTGATGTAACTCTTCTTTATTGTTTAACTTTGATAGATTCTACACTAGCATTAAGATAATTTCATGAAGGAGTATGTGGATCTCATTCTATTGGGGTAGTTCTATCCAAAAATCTATTGCATACTAGTTATTATTGGCCCACAATGGATGTAAATATCACTGCATATGTAAAAAAGTGTGACAAATGTCAATGGCATTCTAATCTGATTCATGCCCCAGTAAAAAATATGAAACCAATGTTGACACCATGGTCATTTTATACATGGGGACTTGACCTCATTGGAAAGAACAACCCCACTTCATCTGATGACCATAAATATATCTTTATCACCATTGAATATTTCACTAATTGGGTTGAACCTATACCCCTCACATGATTGGAAAGCAAATTTCCAAATTCATCTTCAACCATCTCATTTGCTGATATGGTATCCCCTCTAACATTATATCTAATAATCGAGGATCATTTAAGAACAAGGATGTAGATGAAATATGTACTGAATATAACATCACACAACATTTTTCTACAAAATATTACTCTCATGGTAATGCCTAGGCTGAGGCATCTAACAAAACCATTGTCAATATTCTCAAAAATATTGTTAATGATATTGGTCATGATTAACACATACAGATATTCCCTACCCGTTGGGAATACCATACCAATCATCATACCCCCAACGAATCCACTCCATACTCATTTATTAATGGTACTAAATACATCCTTCCCATTGAGGTTGAATTTCCTTTATTGCATATCTCTTTCAAACATGTCCTGGATGATCATGACTATTGAGTAGCTTGCTTACAAGAGCTAGACCTACTTTATGAGAAATGCATAGTTGTTCTCAACAATCTTCAAGCATATCAGAACCAACTCAAAGGCCACTATAATCAGAATTTTAAGTATAGAATATTTGAACTTGGTGATCTTATGCTTAAAGAAAACCAAAAAAATACCATGGCTAAGAAGAAGCATAAAGGTAAATTAAAACCAAACTAGATAGGTCCTTTCATCATTATTATAGATTATGGATTAGGAACATATAGGCTTGCCAAACTAGACAAAAATGAACTTCCAGAGATGATGAATATTATTCATCTCAAGTGGTACTATGCTTGAGTGCTAAGGTATAATATTTGTAAGGACCATTTCAAGTTATTATATTTTATTACTATTTATCTTTATATAAATACCATCCTTATCCATCCTTTCCACTATACTCACTTTTTGCATCCATTCTATTAGCCTAGTGTGTTCTAAATCTTAGCCCATTTGACCTTGGATTTTTCCATTCATTATGCATTTTTAGCATCAAGGTATCTAATCAATTTCATCAGTTGGTTCAAGTACTTCAAATAGAAATCATATTTTGGTATAGTGTGCTAGAAGTTTCAGTAGTTGCATCCTTCCTTTGTTATTCCTTTCTTACCATTGATCTTGCTACTAATTATAACCACCTTTGGGAAAATTACTACCCTTGATCTATGTTGTTGTGTCCCAGTTATAACTGCCTATGGAAAAACTAGGGGTAACAATAAGCCTTGATGTACAAACTTGCCACTTCATATGTCATCATATACCTTTTTACCAACTATACTTGTTTTGTTTGAATTGACTTCTACACTAGTAGAATTCTTTTATTGTAAGGGCATAACTATAGTGACTTGAGATCCTACTTTGGGAAAATGTAGGCAATGCTCGATACTTGTTGAGGTCAACTTATTTACCCTTATCCCCACACTCTCATCATTTTATGAGAAACCTTAGTTTAAACTCTCTTACCATTTTGCAAGCTTGAACCATTTATTGTCTTGTCATTCTTGATTGAGTTGAGACACTCCAAAATAATTCCAAAAAACATTTGAAAAATTGTTAGAAAATAAAAAAAATGACCACTTATTTACCTTAAGGATTCTAGGAACCCTTAATAAGTTACAAATAAATCACTTGTCATTTAGTTTACCCATCCTTTTTGGCTTTTTTTTTCTCATGCACTTTCCATTTTTCAAGACCATTCCTCTTATTCTCTCACATCCATTCTATTTGTTTTTATTAGTTATCACATTCTTCCCATTCCTTGGGAGGACTACATTTGGCCTAATGTTTTTTATTTGATATTACATCCATGGAACTATGTAGGAAATTTTCACTTTCCTAGTGAATATGGAGATAGCTCGATAATCCCCTTCCTTTTCTTCTATTCCCCCATTTTATTCATTTATTCAGTTGTCACTTATTTTTAGGGGTAATGTTTGTATGGTTTCTATTACACTGTTTATTTATTTTTTTGCATATTTTAATTGTTTACTTTCAACACTATTGTCTTGATTAAATTTATGTGTGTTCATTGGGTGATTCATTGCTCATACATACACTTGAATCCATCCATATTCATATTTTTACATTGTCATCATGGTTTTTATCATTAGTGCATTATTTTCTATTAATTATTGGATTATAGGAGTCAGTCCTTATGCATATTTTAGCCAAGTCCTCATGATGTTATACCATGATACCTACTGACATGTACGACAAAAAAACCTAAGCTTCAAGAATTATATTAAGTAATGGCAGTATCTCTTCGGTAGTGATATCTTGATCCTATCCTAATCATATCCCAAACAAGGTAATTAAACATGGAAGAATTTCAACCTTTATTAGTTTGAATGAGCATCTCCCTACTAGTATATTTTTTGAATTCATCATTACCATCTATATTAATTTATCATCATCCTTGACCAAGTTTATCATGTTTCCCATAATTAGGGTTCAATGATTATAACTACGTTTTGGCATATCATTGCACACCATCCCACCTACATTTCTCAATAATTATAACTGCCTTTGGGCAAATCATTATGTTTTCACCACTTTATTTCTTTTTACCATATAGGAGCATGTTATTATCATGTTTGTCTATCCTAACTTGGCTAGCTCCATCCTCTTAATGATTACAACTACCTTTGGGAAAATCATTGTATTATCACACCACATTGCGACTATCAGGGTATAATGCTTATAACCACCTTTGGGTAAACCATTCTACACCATCCCACTTGAATTATCAATGATTTTGACTAATTTTTTAATATCATTATGTTTTCACCACATCATCTTTCTTTTCTTTGGTCACCTTGTTTTGCTTCTTTCTTTTCGAGGGACCATTTGTTAACCTACTTGTGCCAACCATTCCCTCGAGGGGGCACCATATAGTTATTTTATCATCATTGTAGTTATAATAATACAAGACCTTTTTATTATTCAAGAAGACATTACTTTGCTTTTATCTTGTAATGCCTTCCCAAATAGGGCAAACTGTAGACACCTAAATCTGGCCACCAATAACTTCCAATTAGTCTTTTGGTCAATTTCCACCCAAACTGCACAATTTGGCCTAAAAACACTAAAACACACTAAATGATGTGAAACTAACATATTCAAGTGCTGATTTTGGCCAAGGTATCCCTAAATGGGGAAATACAATTTATGGGCTAGTTATTTTTGATCAGATCATTCCAAGTCAAAATTCTAATTTTGCACCTAGGTGCTCTAAATTACTCTTTCCTATCAAATAGCTTACACAAGACATATACCTTTGTTATTTTTTATCAATAACATCCTAAATTGGATAATGGATCCAACACAGTTGACTTTTCTTTTTAATTCTAATCTAGTCAAATTTTAGAGCAATAATAAGGCATTCTAATCAATTTGAGTAATTTATGTATAAAGTGCTTAAACATGATTAAGAGCTAATTAATCCAAATTATAGCCCAATTAAAAATTCCATGGAAACTTATTTAAAAATTATTTTAGGAAATGGTTACTGAATATCTACATCATCAAGTGACCTCATTTCCTAGGAAGACATCCATAGGCCATATATGTCACAAATATCATGATTCATGCCCTCCATGCCTCATCAATGCCTTCCATTATTCCCTCCATGCCTCTTAATTTCCCCTTCTTCTAGTGTCATGATGAGAATAACTATAAACTTCATTCAAAAAATTTAATTAATCCTAAACCATACATCTCAATCTCAAGATGGACGATTCAGGTTGATTTTAGACATTCTAAAAAATCTATAAATAGGAGGCCTTACCACATCATTTATAAGACTTGATAATGTAAAGTTATAATGCACAAATAATTTAAAAATCCATTACAATTAGTGTTATAACTCCAAATTGATTCCAAGTCAAGCCAATCCACAAGCCAAAGGTGCCAAAAAGAGATGGAGGTAACCCAACTTCCATTATCAAGGACTTCATGAGCACAAGCTGAGCAAGATACCACTACAAAGGCATTTGGATCATCGCATGAAAGTGAAGGATTTATTCTATTTTATTCCTTACTTTTTAGTTGTGTTTGTCATTTTTTTTTGTTAACTAAGCTCTCCCTAGTGTCTAGGCCTAGATATGTTATACTAGTTAGAGTGTTTCTTTCATTTTTCAACTAACCCCATACTAACCATCCTCTCTTGAGTCAAATTCCTAGATCATACATGTCATCCATCCTATTCATAATCTTAATCCTAAACTAGGGGAAACATCTTATTTATATTTATCTTAATCCTAATCTAGGGTATCAAATCCATATCCACATATATATCCTTATCTAAGTCTTAAACCTAATCATCATCGTTAGTCTATCCATGTCTATCCTATGACCATAATCACATCATAACCAAATTTAACCAACCAATCACTTGATCACTCATCCCATCATTAGACAAGACATTAAGACATTGCATGTAGATATTTGTTTGTGTTTTTGTCTATTATTTGACTTATTTTTATATCGTTTATCATGTATATATATTTTTTATCTTATGTCCTTTCTTTTTTCTATTGGGAAATGAATGTGAATTCTATGAGGTCACTAAAGCCAGAATATTACTTATATGTTCCATTGATGATGTAAATTTAATATTTGCCCATGCACATTGTCACAATATCCTCTTGGTCATGTTTATAATGTGGGAAAAATTTCCAAGTGTTATATTTATTGGATTACTTAGACGATGATGAACCTTATGATAGCTATGATGGCTTGATCACCTACACATTCATTAAATATCTAATCATTTAATCCTCCTCCTTCTTATCACTAATATAATCCTCATCATCCACTCAAATAACATCAAACCTCTTATCCTCATAATCATGAAAGCATATACCAAGTTATCATTGCCTTTATCAAACTTTCTCACTCTTTTATCTTGTTCATGTTTTACTTATTATTAATAGCTTATAATTTCAATTATTCATAGGGTTTAATAAATTCATTACCTATTTGAATGTTTCAAATCACATAAAAAATGATCATCAAAATAAACTAGCAACCTTTTTTCAACCTACACACTTTCCAAGCATCAATTTCCTCTCATTACACAACTTTCTTTACACTCTACACGCTTCTTGTAGTCCTATTTTTGGGATTTTAGACCTTGTAGAAAATTGTACCTTATTAAATCTAAAAAAATTATTGATTTATAAACCCTCTATTAATATATATCTAACCATGAACTTTTAGGTCCCAAATCTTTGTTTTTACCAACTTTCAAACTCAAATTATACCTCTATTTAGGCTTATTAGGCCTATTGAGGTATATTTCACCAACAATGTTATCTATACATACAGAAACATATGGAACAACAAAAATAATGTTAAAATATCTTTATAAACATTATTTCAAAGATTTTCACAAATTTTTCTTCACTTTCATTATTGGAATCTCCCAATATCCTTAAAACCCTAGGTTGGGGTTTCTTAGAGCCTGTCTAAGCCCAAGAGTAGGAAAAACCAACTCTGAATGAAATTATAAGTTTCAAAGAATAATATAAGGTTTATAAGGTCTATATATACATAGATAATCTTTAAAAATCATTAATTACACAATTTACTTCCATTGTCTTATGTTAAAAACTCAAAATACACCTAATTGAGCATATAAATTGTGAGTTTCTAGGTCTGTGTCAAAGTTTTAAAAATCCTCACTTTATTTTCAATAATCATAAGGTCTAAATCACATTAAAATTATTTATTTACAATTTAATTTAAATTATAAATCCTATCAAATCAATTCTTAATTCATATCCTTTCAAGAATCCAACTACATAATCCATTATGATAATGTGCAACTATAGAAAAATGGGGCATATCAATAGGGTTGACTATTTGACAATAGTTATTTAATAGTTGATTTAATTATCTTTGGAATAATGGAGTTTTATTCCTATTTTATTTAAGGTTTTATATTAATAAATTATTAAATAATATTGTAATAATTATAGTCCTAATTTGTATAATTTATCAATCTTTTTACCTTTCTAAAAATAACAATAAATTAAGATAAATATAACTTAGATTAAAATTGGTTAAAATAGTTGTTACAATGTCTAGAAATGGCTGTGTAGGATTAGGATAGTGTCATAAATCATAATTTTTTTTTCATTTTGTGAAAGTATAAGACTACCAAAAATAAGACACCCTAGGGTCTAGTGTTGTTGTCCCCTTTTGCCACTATTATCCAAACTACTCACAAAGACTAAATTTTTATTGGTTCTTTGCATTGTTCTTATGTGAGTCTACTTATTAAATTTCAAGTTTTGAATGTTGACATATCTCTTTTTATATCTAATTTAATCTTCAAACCGTTATCCTCCATCATGCCTGATAAACAGGATTTAGATCACTTGAGAAAGGGGGGTTAGTGTGTGTAAGATACACTGAACATGTGATCCACACCCCTTGTGTGGGCACACTACCTACATACCAATACTTTGAATAGGGATCAATCCATATGTAGTTTTCCCACTTGATGTGTTATTTACAATAGTGTGATGTGGATGTAAAAATTACAAATTAAGAGTGCTTAATGTGGTTAGGGACTAGTGTGAAAGTTTTAATATGTTTGCAACTATGTTGGGTGATTATATGAAAAGAATAGGGAAATTTTCCTTAGTGTTTTTTTTGTATTCTTACTTTATTTTTAATATTTTTCACCTCCCTTGTAAATGAACATTGAATGGGATTTTATAGGGAACTATTGGTCATGGGTTAAATGTATTCATGTTAGGCCAACATGATGAATGATAGGAATTCGATGGAAATGACCATTTGGTCTCAAAATGTAATTAGAAAAGAGAATAAAAAAATAAGACACCCTAGGGACTAACACTATTTTCCAAGTATGGTACTCCTATCGTATAAGCTCAAGACTTAGGGTGATAGAATTGGCCTAGGAAATAGAGTCTGGATGAGTTAGAATGATTGTCTAGAAGGATATAAATGACTGGTAATGAACAAAAAGGTGTCTAGAAGGGTCATAAAAGCATGCAAGAATCTCTTATGGATTGGGTGTCCTAAGCTACACTCAAGCTACCAATTTAGACATTTTATATGAGTACATTTACCCCCCATTTATTATAGATATGAATCAAAGCAAAATACTAGGATAAAGGAAAAATAGAAAGCATACCTAAAATTTCTTACAAGGATGGAGCCTAAAAAGATGTGTTATATTGAGTGTGTGTAGAGAGAGTACATCATGAAGTGAAAATATATAAGAGAAAACAAAGAGTATATCAATTCTTACTAAACACACTATGCCTAAATTAAGAACATACAAAATCTAGGTAAAAGAAAAGAGAGAGGAGGAGAAAGGAATGAATACACCTCTCTAAGTACATGAATCAATACAAAACCTATTATGATGCTAGGTATGTGTTTTACCAAGAGTAATATCATGAACAAAGATGAGTGCTCAATTCCTTGAGAGTGGCTCAAGAATACAAAGGCTATCCCTTTGGTTCCATCATCACCCACTAAGTAAAGATATGTGATCATGCATGTGTTAATAAATATTTGCACTATATCCAATCCCTCTAAGTAGGTGGCTCAAGAATATAAGGCTAGATAGTCCTTTGGCTCCAATGTTTTCCACTAAGTAAAATTATAAGATGATACTAGTATAAATGTGTGTCATATGAGATGGCTCCTAAAGCCCATGAATGCATTATAATCTAACAAGGTGGTATGAATAGCTAAATGTGTACTAGAAACTAGGCCAATCTTGGCCACTTTGAGAGGTGGAGATTAGGCTTGTGTGAAATCCACTCTGAAACTAGGAACTAGGATTATGTAGATGCCACTAAAGAATGATGCCAACCACTTGTAGATGGAAAAAAGCATGTGACTACAAATAATACCTAGGTAATGTCCTAAACTTGAAAATAAAAGAAGTGAAATGTGTTGCACACATTATCCCCAATCATTGGTGTCTATAACATGGATTCTAATCTAGAAGTTATACTAACTACCCTATCTAAAACTAGAAGTGTGATCCATCATGTCATGCATGATGCCCCCTATATCTAGATTCTCTAATAAAATTTTTATTGAAACTAATTATTCTAAACTATATTGTACATGATAAAACTATAACTGAACTTACCTCTCTACCTATTTCTAGAAAATCTAGTTTTTCTATTGTTTGGACAAGAGCATAAAAAATAGGACACCCTATTGTCTAGCACTATAGTCCAAGTATGGCTCTCTTGTCCTTTTTTTTATAATGACTTTTCTTTGTTCATCACTATTTTTCTAGTATATTTTACTTGGTTTAGATTATGGCTATTATTTTAAGTGTTCTAAAACTAATTTTTTTAATTGGTAGAAAGTTCTATCTAAATGATAAAACCCTTATTTGTTTCCCCATCTTCTAAGGGTAATAATGAAGAACTTACAATGACTTGCTTTAGAATAAAGATCCCTATAAGTGTGTTATGCTATAAAATAAATGATATATCAATTGTAATTAAAAATATGTCTAAAGATATAGCATAATCTGTATTGGATATTATTAGATCAATAGTGGTATGCCTAGATAGATGTAATAATATAATATCATGTGAAATATATTAAATTAAAACTATAAATTATATTATTTTAGTTGTTATTTTTCAAGGAGGGATGGATCATGATATCCATCATGACATCCAAGAAAGAAAGATAATACATGATGTGGATCATGGCATTGTAAATAGTAAGAACAAAACAAGTAAAAAACATACAAGGCAAGAAGCATATAAGAGTGGCCAAGGGGACAAGAAAACAAGGGACATGGGCACATGTCACTCAAACTAGTAATTCAAGCATACAAGGCATATTCAAATTTTGTATACACATATAATTGCAAATAAGCAAGGTTGGCACAAAGGCCACAAACACATAGAAGAGTACAAGTAAAGGACAATGGTAAATGTCTTAAGGCACACATAAGACACAAAATAAGAAATAAGAAATTAAATCAAATCTACATATGTAATTAAATAAAGGTAATCATTTAAACACTAGAAATACAATCATTTCATCAAATCAAGAAGTGAAAGTAGGGAAGACATGGACTACAAGACTAGGTATATGCTAAGAAATACACAAGTGTTATATACTATTAAATATTTATAGAGTAATTTATGTAAGATAGTAATTAATGTACATCAACATGATAAATATAGTGTGTGGTGTAGGAATGACATAACCTAGATGGTGTAGTGATGTATAAGATACCCCCAGTGTGTAAATGCATCAATGTATATCTCAAATGTAGAAATAATATTCCCCCTCAAAGGGTAGAGTGAAGCAACCAAGGATCTGAGTGTCACTATAAACACTCAAATAAAATCAAGTGAATCATGTTAATATAGATAAATTAACATACAATAACATAGAACAATAGACTGTAAGTCTAGCATAGCAGTAAAAAAATTAAAGCAAGGATAATGCATAAAATTGAAATGTTTTTGGTATTTTGAGTTTATTTGAATTTTTTTATATTTTTACATATTTAAATGTTTTTATATTTTGATGTATTTTAATGTTTTTATATTTTAAAATAAGCTATGTACAATCAATCATAAGGAGACTATGTACAAAAAATTGAAAAGAAGTGATTTAACTATTTTGGGAATATTATAGTCTTATTATTAATTTATTTAAGGGTCTAGAATAAATAAATTAGTAAATAATATTTTAATAATTATAGTACTAATTTTTATAATTTATTTCACTTTTTTAGCTTTCTAAAAATAGTAATGAAAGAGGATAAATGCAATTTATCTTAAAACTATATTGAGATGGCCAAGACAAAGGCTGAGACTGACTATGCAAGACTGAGATAGTGTCGTGAATATAGATCTAAATTTCATTTAATGATATGATATGAGTATTAAAAATAAGATACTTTAGGGTCTAGTGATATAGTTCAGGTCCTACTGTTGTTGTATAAATTGGTCATAGAGATTTGGGTTTTGTTCATTACCCCTATGTGAGCCTATTTATGAAATTTGTAGTCTTGAATGCCAACATAGCTCCTTATATAAATGATTTAGTCTCAAACCCTATGCCTTCATTATGTTTAAATACAACTTTGAGAAAATGGGGGGGGGCATGTTTAGTGTGTGTAATATGCATTGAACATGTATCAACACCCCTTGTGTGATCATAATTCCTACATACCAGTACTATGAAGATGGATCAATCTATATGTAGTTATCCCACTTGATGTGATTTGTGCAATAGTTATATATGGATGAAAAAATGCCAAACTAAGATTTTTTAAGGTGGCTATAGATTGGTGTGAGGGTTTGAATATAATTGTGGCTCTATTAGATGGTTATATACAAAGAATAGGGAAATTTTCCTTGGTGATTTTCCTTATATTCTTGCTTTCTTTTGTAATATTTTCTAACCCCTTATAAATTAACTTTGAATGGTATTTTATAGAGATCTATTGGTCATGGGTTAAATATATATCTATTCACACTAGGTTGACATAATGAAGAATAGGAATCAAAAGGAAATGGTCATTTAGAATAAAAATTTGATTAGATAGGACCATCAAAAATGAGACACCTTAAGGTTTGGTGTTATATTCCAACCCCAATTCTCATATCCTACAGGCTCAAGACCTAGGGGAATGGAATTAGCATGGAAATATAGCTTGGTTGAGCTAGAATCAGGTCTCAAAAGTCTATGGATGATCATTTACAAGAAAAAAGGTGTCTGGAGAGTCGTGAGAGCATGAAATAAGGTCTTTTGGATTAGATTTCATAAGCCACACTCAATCTACCAATTTAGACATTTTATATGACTGCATTTTCCCCTACTTTATTTTAGTGATGTAGCAAAATGAAATACTAGGATAAAAGAAAATTAGAAAGTGTACCTAAACTTACATGTAAGGGTGAATCCCATGATGATGTGTGATGTTGAATATGTGTAGAGAGATCACATTTTGAAATGTAAATATGTAAGAGGAAATAAAAAGTAGATCATTTCTTAGTAGATATGCTATATCTAGAATAAGAATGCACAAAATCTAGGTGAGAGAAAGAGAGAGAGAGAAGAGAGAAAGGAAAAAAATACACCTCACTAAGCATGCAAACTAATACAAAACCTATTGTGTTGTTGAGTGATGTTGAATGATGTTGGGTATGTGTTATACCAAGAGTAATATCATGAATAGAGTTGAGTGCTCAATTCTCTAAGAGTGGCTCAAGAATACAAATGTTAGCCCTTTGGATCCATCATCACCCACTAAGTTAATTTATGTGATCATTAATATGTTAATCAATGTTTGGATTATGTGTTCAATCTCTCTATGTAGGTATATCAAGAATATAAATGCTAGTTAGACTATTGGCTCTATCATTGCCTAATAAGTGAATCTATGAACTGATACCAATATGAATGTGTGTTGTATGATATGGCTCCTAAATCTCGTAAATGCTCTATACTATGATAATTTGGCATGCATAGATAAATGTGTGCTAGAAACTAAGCCAATATTAGCCAATATATAAGGAGATTAGGCTTGTATGAAAGCCACTCCAAAAATAGAAACTAGGCTTATGTATAGGCCACTCAAGAATGTGGAAGTTAGGCTTGTATGAAAGACACTAAAAAATGATTCCAACAACCTAAAAATGGAATAAGTCATATAAATACTTAGAATGCTTGGGTGATATACTAAACTAAAAAATAAAATAAGTCAAATATGCCATGCACATTAACCCCACTCACGGGTGTATGTAACATGAATTCTTATTTTGAAGTTATACCAACTACCTAATCTAAAATTGGAAGTGAGAGCCATAATTCCATGCATTTTTCCCCCTATATCTAGATTTTCTAAGAAAAATTATACTAAAATTGCTAAATTTGATCTAAATTGTAGGTGACAAAACTATAGCTGAGCTTACCATTCTACCTATTTTTAGAAAATATAGATTTTTATGTTTAGATAGGAGCTAAAAAATAGGATAAACTATTATTTGGCACTATTATCCATGTTAGACACTATTTTTATTTACTAAATATGATGACTATTCTATAATCATCACTATTTTTCTAGTCTATTCTACTTGGTTTGACCTTAGATTCTTGTTCTGAGTGTTATAAAAATTATTTTTTCAACTAGTAGGAGCTATGATCCCTATGACAAAACCCCTATTTTTCCCCCCCTATATTGAGGGTAGAAATGAAGATCCTAAAATGGTTTCCCTCAAAATAAATAGCCCTATAACTATGTTATGCTATAAAATACATGATATAGCAATGATAATCGAAATGATATCTTAGGATATAGCATAGTTCATATTAGATATTTTTAGATAAACAAGGGTATGCCTAGTTATATATAATAATGTAATAACATGTGCAGTATATTAAATTAAAATTAGAAATGTTAGTTTTTATTTGTTATGGAGGGATGGAACATGACGTCCATCATGGCATCCAAAAGAGCAAAAAAGTGCATGATGTGGATCATGTCATTGCAAATAATTAAGAAGAATTAAATAAATAAGCATAAAATAGTGGCCAAGGGGCCAAGCAAATAAGGGACATGGGCACATGTCACTCAAATTGGAAAGTAAGCATACAAACCATGTTCAAATGACACATACACCTACAATTGAAAACAAGCAAGGTTGACATGAGGTCCACAATAGCATAGAGGAGTACAAGAAAAAGACATTAAAAAATGTCTTAAAGCGCACACAATAATATAATCAAAGGACATTAGAAAATTTCCTAAGGCACATATAAGAGATAAAATAAGAATTGATAAATGAAATCACATCTAGCTACACAAAGTAAGAAAGGAAGGCTTGTAATATGCTATAAATACAATCGCATCTAACTAATCAAAGCAAGAATTGAAAGTATGAAAGATGCATAATAAAAGACTAGGTAGATGATAATAAATACATAAGTTCTATATACTAGTGAATATTGATAGAGTAATCTATGTAAGCTAGTAAGTAATGTACATCAACATGATAAATAAAGTGTGTGGTGTAGAAATGACATAACTTGGATGGTGTATTCATGTAGGATAAGTCCCCAATGGATATATATATATATATATATATATATATATATATATATATATATATATATATATGCCCCCTCATTGGGTAGAGTGAATAAATCATGGATTTGGATATCACTGCACACACTTAAAGAAGATCAAGTGAAACATGGTAATGTAGATAAATCAACAAACAATAACATATAAGAAAAAATTTAAGTCTATCATGGTAGTATAAATGTAAAGCATGGATAATGCACAGAGTTAAAATATTTTTGGGTTTTGAAATATTTTAATGTTTTTGGATTTTGAAATTTTGTATTATTTTTATATTTTTGAGTTATAAGTTATGTACAGTCAATCATGATGAGACTATGTAGAATTAATTGAAAGAATATATATACAAGAAAGACTAAAAATAAATGATACTAACCGATGAGTGTCATGGGAGACTCCTTATCATGGTATTCCATACCAAGGAGATGGATCATGCATGATCATGAAGAACGATGCAAGGGCTGAGACTGTGGATCTAAAATCTATATATGTTCTAAATACTCTAAAATATTTATTTTAAAAATTGACAATGGGTCTCCTTATAACTCTAAGAAGTGGATTCAACTATAAGGCTCTTAGAGACCCATCTGGTAGTAAGATAAGCTCTCTAAACATGTGTTTTATGAGTAGAGGCATGAGACCTCAATGATACTACCTTGGTTGTGAACATTGTATATGAAAACTATCTAGAGTCTTGAAACTATGGATTCTCTAAAATAGGCATCTATAGATGTGTATGAACTCTTCTTGAAGGTGAGCAAGGCCTTGACTATGTCTGAATCTTAACTAGAGGAAGAACTATATCTAGTGGATAAGCTGAAACTAGTGACTACTAAGTAGGAGATGGATCTAAAGTGGGGAGTGGTAACTCATATGAAACTCCACCAACTATAGCAATCTAATCATCATAAATGAATTTCACACATATTTAACTATGAATTTTACTACTCAATGCTTTTGAATCCATGGTTGACTAAGTAACATGTCAAAAAATCTTGCACTAGGAACAATAGTAAATGGTATGGCCACATGTGTTGGACTATCCTATAGAATAAATCCAATATCACCCAATGAACTCATTATGTGCCCACCAAATCCAGTCATAACTAGTCCATTAGGGTACTATCCCGCTTTGAATATCTTAGATGTTATTGTAATGTCATAGTGCACATGTTCACACTACATCCATTGTCTAGGAGAACACTATGAATGGGATGATGATTAATAAAATATCTAATAAAGAGTACATGGTAATCCAAATCATCCTTAACTATCTCATACTCTGAGAAGGAGATGGAAGGTCTAGTTAGAACACTAGAATTATATATACCAATCATGTTTCTCAAAGGATGTGACTCTATTGAAGGTGATCAATATGTATCTAGTAGAGGATGTGTATAATATGCATGGTGAATACCTGATATATCCCCTATATCTTATTTATAATACTATAGGAAATGATTTGAGAATATTTTCAAAGCTTTGTCTTATGTTTTATTTGCCTGAGGAGGCTCAAATAGAGTGCCAAGATCAATAATGTTGCCATCTATAAAGTCCTATATCTTATGTTTTAAATTGATTCATCTATTTGTTGTCTGGCTTGGTTCTTTGTGAAAGTCACAAAATGCATTCTGATCATATCTCCATGGAAGAGGATTTGTTGGATCAACTACCCAAATAGGAGGGAGAGATATGATATTAAATTCCAAAAGCTACTATAAAACTTTATCTAAAAAAATTGGTAGATTGGTAAAGGTTTACCAAGGAGGTGTTGATAAAACCACTTACTGAGGGGGATCTAAAGATACATTAACTATTGGTTGATTATGACTTTTTCTATCATTTACTTCTAATTTATATGGTATTTTAATGTTACTCTTATTTATTGTATCTGATATGCTTGTGTACTTGAGTTTTCCCATTAAAATTGATTTGACTTCCATTTCCTTTAATGTATGACATAACTCAATGAAAGAATAAAATATTTTGAACATTATTGACTCATAAAAAGTTGGTAGAAGACATTTTTTGAAGAGATCTTGTAATTCCTGATCAGCCATGGGGCTAGTCATCTTAGCCAAGATAGTAATATATCAAAGAACATAATCTATTAGACACTTATTTGAACTTTGTTTTTATTATCCTATATGGTCATAAGAAACCTTGTCACCTATGTTAATGATAAACTAAGATAGGAACATGTCAACTACAAGAATTGAATGCATTGACCAACTAATTTGGTAGACTATAGAACCATTTTAAAAAATAAGCCCTTAGACTCTATGGAAAGATCTTGGATAATAGCTATTCATTTCACACATAGTCCAAGCATGCTATGTGAAAATATCTCACATAGTCATTTGGATCACCCTTGCCATCATGTAGAGTGAGCTTGGGTTAAACAAAACTTGGTGGCAAGGTCTTATAAGTAATATTATGTGCCAATGGTGTATAAAGTAGAGTGAAAGAATCCAACTCCTATGTTGGTCTAGAAGCACCTTTCTCAAGAATAGCACCTTAGATTGAATATATTTTATCTCTTGCACAAGGGAATCCACATCAAGAGATAAATATTTACTAACTATAGCTAGTGGTGGCATAGAGGAAGGTTGGGATGCTATAGGGAATTGTTGACACATAGTTACCCTTGTAGTGTCATTTATAACTAGTTACTCTATGGTTTGAGAGGATTGACCATTATTTTATTTTATTAATCTTCTTGTAGTATTTTAAGAATATCATCTTGCATGTCAGGGTGTTTAGTTAAGATTTCTTGAAGTTCCATTTTATCAATTTCATCAAAACTAGTGTATTGGGCCATTGTTAAAGTAGGAAAACAAATTAAATATTTATTGAATTTTTTGTAATAGTTTATGATAAGAAAATAACTATGGAAGGAAAGTATTGAATATAGGAAATGTAAAGTCCTAAAAATAGTAAATTGGAGAATGCATAAAAAAGAGACAAATCTCACAAACATGTAAGGGGATACCTCAAAAGCAATGGGACCTAGTATATGTAACTAGGGTTTTTAAAAACAAATATTTTTAAAATTACTAAGGTAAATTTAAAAATTTAAATGTAAAATTTTGATTTAAATATTTAGGAAAAATTAAAAAATACTGGGAAAATATCAAGATTTAGTATAGGCAATTAGGGTTTAAATGAAATTATTTTTAAAATTACTAAGGTAAATTTAAAAATTAAATGTGAATTTTTTATTTAAAATATGTAATAAAAATTAGAAAATTATTGGAAAAATTAACAAATAATTTACCCTAGGGTTTGTAGGGGTTTTATGCATAAATGAAGTAAGTCAGGCTCACCAAATGATTTAAATATTTTAGGAATATTAGATTCTTATTCTTAATTTAGTTAAGGGTCTAGAATAAATAAATTAGTAAAAAATATTTCAATAATTACAAAACTAATTTATGTAATTTATTTGACTTTAATAGCTTTCTAAAAATAGTAATGAAGAAAGAAATATGCAACTTAGCTTAAAATTAGACTGAGATGGATAAGATAGAGGCTAAAATTGAATTTACAAGACTAGGATAGTGTCATGAACCTAGATCTAAATTTCATTCTATGAAACAATAGGAGCATTGAAAATAGGACACTTAAGGGATGGACACTATATTCCAGGTCCTACCACCATTGTCCAAACTAGTCACAAAGATCTGAGTTTTTTGGGTTTTGTTCATTGTCCTTGTGTGAGCCCTCTTATGAAATTTCAAATCTTTGATGTTGATGGAGATATTTATAGATTTTATTTAATATTGAACCCTATACTTTCATTGTGCTTGAATAAAACTTTGAGAAAAAGGGGGCTTAGTGTGTGTAAGATGCACTAAATGTGTATCCAAACCCCTTATGTGGGCACAATAGCTACATACTAATACTCTGAAGATGTATCAATCCATATGTAGTTCTCCCACTTGATTTGTTTATATCCAAAAATTCTAAACTGAGAGTGCTTGAGGTGGCTAGAGATTGGTATGAGGGTTTGAATATGTTTGTGGCTATATTGGATGGCTATATGTAGAGAATAGAAAAATTTACCTAAGTGTTTTTTCTTATATTCTTTCTTTATTTTTTTATATTTGATAACGCCTTATAAATAAACTTTGAATTGGATTCTATAGAGACCTATTGGTCATTAGTTAAATGTATTTGTGCTAGGTCGACATAATGAAGAATATGAATTAGAAAGAAATGATCATTTGGGCTATAAATGTGATTGGATAGGAGCACCAAAAATGGGACATCCTAGGGTTTTATTCTATAGTCCAACCCTAGTGTTCCAATGTTATACGCTTGGGACCTATGGGGATATAATTATCATTGGAAATGTAGCCTAACTAAGCTATAATTAGGTCTCAAAAGTATATGGATGATTGGTTATAATCAAAAAGGTGTTTATAAGGATTATAAGAGCATGTAAGAAGGTCTTATGGATTGAGTGTTACAAGTCAAACTCAAGCTACCAATTTAGAAATTTTATATGACTATAAGAAGCTATGTATAAGTAAGCAAATAGAC
This sequence comes from Torreya grandis, assembly GCA_037957365.1. Taxonomy (NCBI): domain Eukaryota; kingdom Viridiplantae; phylum Streptophyta; class Pinopsida; order Cupressales; family Taxaceae; genus Torreya; species Torreya grandis. The sequence continues at coordinate 674,109 of JARHVA010001422.1, forward strand.
ACTTTGTATAAGATAATGTGTGTAATGAAATACTATACATGGAATTTGCATAGAGTCATAATATTAATTGGATTTTTGAGTTTCTTTCCTTCAAGTGAGGCTAGATGATACACTTTAGGGCTAAGATTTTTGGTAATGAGGTATGGACCTAGCCAATTTGGTTGCAATTTTCCTTTGGTTTTTTATTTGGTATTGACATTCTAAACATTTTCTTTGAGAATGACATAAAACTTTGAATTCTCTAGTGTGAACTCATTTGTTGCAAGATTTTTGTATACATTGCTGGTAGATTCTAAGGTTTTCAACTACTTGAATGCATGTATGGTCTAAGTGCTCAAGCTGGTGTAGATGTTTTTTGTGATATTGGTCATCAGTGAGGATACCTTTAAGGGATACACACAAAGATGGGATTTCTAATTCTAATGGTAAAACTACTTTTGTACCACAAATGAGTGAATAAGGAGTGGCTCCTATGGGTTTTTGAATACTTTTGCAATAATTGCATAATGCAAAAACTAGTTGATTGTGCCAATCATCTCTGAATTTGGTCACTATTTTACTCAAAATGTTATTGATGGTTTTATTGGTATCCTCTACTTGACTATTTCCTTATGAGTAATACAGAGTGGATTTAGGTTTAATCTTTCTAATAAGATCAAATCCCCATAACATAAATGGCCATGGAGAGATAATAGGCTAAAATTGTTATGATGGTGCATGTTGTAGGTTACTATGTCATTGATATTTATCACATGACTTTGAGTATTTTGAACATTCATCTTTCATAGTGGGCTAATAATACCCTTGTCAAAGTAATTTGTGTGACATGGCCTTTCCATTGAAGTGACCACCACACTCACTATTGTGTATCTATGTAAGATAAAATTTGGCTTATGTTGAATTCAATCATCAAAGAAATTATCCATTGAAGGATCATTTAAAAATATCTATGCTAATGATTACATAGTGGGGTGCTTGTTTGTGTAACTTGCATTTATCATTTCATGAAAAATTGTCTAGTATAATAGATTTTTTTAGAAAGTTATAGATATCAGAGAACCATTTTATAGTTGTAGAACTAAATGTAGTGGCTAAGATAGATAGTGAAATCAAATCCACATTAGATATTGATGGTGATTATAAAAATTTAATTACAAAAATATCTTGATCATCACTAATATTGATAGCAATAAAAGTTATGGCACTTTCCATTAGATGTGCATGTCAGTTGTCTTTTCTTAGTATATTTTCTTTTAAAAAAGTAGTCTAACTATGATGATAAACATTGTACCATGTTCTAGTATGGGATAAGATGTTCTCCTTTTTTATGATAGAAATCATTGACTTGATTGACCACAAATTGGGAATCACTGAAGACTTGAATAGATCTAATTTAGAGGCACTAGATGACAAATATACCTAAGATAAGTGCTTCATATTATGTGGTGGTGTTGGTGTAAGACAAGCTCAATCAATATACAATACGAACTATGTGACCAAACGGGTTGACAAAGTCAATGCCTACCCCTATGTCAGATACACATTATTGGTTTTGAACTTATACCATGTAAATGTGACACATACAGATACACGTGAGATACTATTAGTGAACATGGTCTAAGAAAATGTAACAAAATATACCCCAAGGTGTTGTAAAAGATGTTTTCTCTTGATCTCCTTCAACTATTTTTATTTGGTTGTATCATTCAAAGCCATCCATAAATGACAATATTTCATACCTAGCTATGGAATCTATGATCATGTCAATATTATACAATGGAAAATCATCTTTTGGGTATGATCTATTTAAATCTTAATAATTAGAACAACACTAAATTTGTCCATTAGGTTTTACCACATAGACGATATTAAAAATTCATTCAGGGTGTGCTACTAGTCGAATGAATCTAGCATCTAAGAAGCATTAGATCTTATCTTTGACTAAGAGAGACACCTTAGGATGTATTTTGCAATTTTTTTACTTAACTGATTTAACATTTAGGTATAAGGGAATTCGATGGGCTACTATATATGTATCAATTCTTAGAATATCTAAGTAAGACTAAGCAAAGAGTTCCATAAAATCTATTAAAGTTTCATGAATATCTGTATCCTCTTCCTTTCATAGGGTAGTAGCTAACAAGACAATGTGGGGGTCTTGATTGATTCAAAAAATGAAATCAAATGTTTCCTTATTAAGCAATGTGGAATGATCTAGTATGTATGGGGTTGTAAGAATAATATAATTTGAATTAACTAGTATGTCTTGGGGAGAATATGAATTTTCTCTAAAGTACTGGGATTTATGTGATAAGGAATTCTATTTTTATAGTAGTAAGATGGGAGGTCCTCATAAGCTCTAAGAAATTTTAAGAGGGATTCATTGTCAGATAATTCATCTAATGTTAACATATCTAGGGAAATTGTATCATTGATAAGATCAGGATAGACCAATGATAATGTAGAAGTATGATTAACTATATGGTTTACGAGTGCAATGGGTGGACAAAACTTTATTTTCTTTGAAGTGGTGAAAGAAGGTTTATCATGAAGAAGGGTAATTTGATATCCCATCCCTTAATTTCCATGTTGTGTGGATGCCTTGACAAGATTGATGATTCCTTATTTATGCTTTCTAAGACCTTTTCCATGATATCCCATATTATTAAGACATTTAAGTGTAAAAGGGGAGGTAAATTGGTGATCTGGTGTTAGTGTTCTTACATAACTTGATTTTTTTTTATGTGTTGCATGAACCAAGGGTAAAATGTGAGTAGTGGGTTGTGTAGGTATATTATCAAGATTAAAGTGTAGAATGTAATTATGTGGAGATTCAAAAACCTAGCAGTATTTAAAAGGTTCATTATCTATTGGCCATGTGTATATGTAGCCTTTGTGACTGAATTTTAGATAAGCATAGAGCATAGAAAGGAATTCATGCATATCATGGATCTAAGGCTGACCAAATAATACATTATAATTGAGGTCATTTGGCATGAATTGGAAAGTAGTTTGCAGTGTTTTAGTCCCTAAAGTAAGATTGAGTGTTGTTTGACCCATGAATTTTTATGTAATGTTGTCAAAACCTTTGATTTTCATGTTAGAATGGTCTAGATCTTGAGGTTGTATATTAAGACATTTTAGAAGACAAGTGTTTAAAATGTTGAGTCCTAAATTATTATCAACTAACACTCTTTTTACCCCTACATCATTAATTCTTACTTGAATATACATAGGTATATTTTGTTCAATGATGTGGCATAGGGGTGAATCATCTTTCTCAAAGGAAATGTGTGCTTCAATCCATTACATTATGTTGAGGATAGAGGCAACATAATGTGTTTCAACAAAAATAAGAATTCTATAATTATGAAAGGTTGCATACAACACATCTTTATAAATATCTTATTGTTAAAGGAGATCAAGAACTAAAACTATATTAGAAGGGGTGTTGACTTAAGTGACAAAACTATAGCCATGGGTGTAATCATCCTACATATATTCATAAACTTGGTTGATATCATGTACCACATGATCTACTATATCCATAGATTTGATAGTAGGTGTAGGATAAGAGCTATATGTACCATATTTGAAGGGAGGAGGAATAGATATAACTGCTAGTGTTTGGTTATGTCTAGTAGTGATAGGAAAATACTCAAAAGTAGTCAATGATTTATATGCATCTAGGTAGAAATCATGTATGTGGAATGAAATGCATGAAATTAGAGTTATAAGTTGTACAAAAATATGTTTATAAAGAGCATTACATATGAGAGATAACAAGAAAGGGATAGAGAGCATAAAATTATGCACTAATGCATAAAAAACTTTGACTTGTGATATGACATTTATAATATGTCTAGCAAGTTATACATGAAAATTATTCCACATGAGAGAGACAAATTATGTAATGAAGCATCATATTAAGGAAAAGTAAACATTGTTTTGAAGGACAGTGATCTTAACATGTTTAACAATAACTTTCTTAATATCATCCCATATCATGAAAAGTAAGCATGAAAGGGAAAGAATGGATCTTTTATTTAACATATGGTAAAATTCATCATTCATATACATGATAGGACCAAGTATGAATTCCTTATTGTTTGAAAGAAATGTTTTGAAATGAGTAAGACCCATTTGTAACTTTATGTGAAATCTAAATTGGATATAAGGTGATACCTTGAAATCAAAGGGACCTAGTAGATTTAACTAGGGTTTAAAAAAAAAAATTATAAAATTAATAAGGTAAATTTTGAAAATTAAATCAGAATTTTTTATTTAAATATGCTGTAAAAATTAAAAAAATATATTGGAAAAAACTAGGACATAGTATAGGCAACTAGGGTTTGATTGAAATAATTTTAATAATTACTGAGGTAAATTTTAAAAATTGATGTTAATTTCTAATTTAAATATGTAGGAAAAATTAGAAAAATATTGTAAAAATAAACAAGGAATTTTTCCCAGGGTTTCTAGGGTTTTTATACACAAATGAAGTAAGGTTCACCAAATGATTTAAGTATGTTAGGAATAATGGGGTTTTATTAATATTTTAGTTAAGGGTATAGATCAATAAATTAGTAAATAATATTGTGATAATTATATTCTAGATTTGTATAATTTATCTATCTTTTTACCTTTTTAAAAAATAATAAATTAGGATAAATGTAACTTAGCTTAAAATAGGATGAAATGGTTGTTGCAGGGTCTAAAATTGGCTGTGTAGGATTGGGACAATGTCACAAATTAGAATTTAGGTTTCATTTTGTGAAAGGATAAAACCACCAAAAATAGGACACTTTGGGGTTTGATATTGTTGTCCTTTTCCATTTTTTAATCCAAATTACTCATAAATACCTAATTTTTCTAGGTTCTTTGTGTTTATCCTATGTGAGCCTACCTATAAAATTTCACATGCTAAATGTTGACAGCATTTCTTATAGAGATGATTTAATATTCAAACCCTAATCCTCCATCATGCTTGGTAAACGAGATTTGGATCACTTGAAAAAGTGGGGGTTAGTGTGTGATATATGCACTGAATGTGTGATCCACACCCCTTGTGTGGGAACATTACCTACATACAAATGCTTTGAAGAGGGATCAATCCATATGTAGTTCTCCCACATGATGTGCTTTATGAAATACTGTGATACAGATGCAAAAATTACAAATTGAGAGTTCTTGAGGTGGTTAAGGACTGGTTTGAGAGTTTGAATATGTTTGCAGCTATGTTGGGTGATTGTATATAAAGAATATGGAAATTTGCCTTAGTGGATGTTTGTATTCTTTCTTGCTTTGTAAGATTTGTCACCCCCTTGTAAATTAACTTTGAGTGGGATTTTATATGGAATTATTGGTCATAGATTAAATTTATTCACATAGGCTGACATTATGAAGGATAGGAATCCAATGGAAATGACCATTTGGGCTTGAAATGTGATTGGATAAGAGCACAAAAAATAAGAGACCTTAGGGTTTGACACTATTGTATAGGTATGGTATTCCTATGCTATAGGCTCAAGATCTAGGGGGATATAATTGGCTTGGGAAATAGAGTCTAGATGACCTATAATGACTATTTAGAAGACTACAAATGACCGGTAATGAGAAAGAACATGTCTAGAAGGGTCACAAAAGAATGCAAGAAGGTCCTATGGATTGGGTGTCATAAGCCACACTCGAGCTACCAATTTGGACATTTTATATGACTATAATAGTAATAGGTTCAAACAACATTAAATAGATTCAAAAGGCTTATCATAATCATTCTAGAACACCTAAGACTTGGATATCTCATCTTGTTTTAAGAATTTAACTCATATTCCACCCTAATAGGGTTTTCTACAAGAAATAGAGAACTAGATAAAAAGATATATGTAATCACCATATAATGTAGTAGTTTTTACATACCATTTATGGTCTCAAAATAGGATCTCTAATCCTTCAATAATAGTTTTAATAGTTATCATAGTTCATTGATTATCAATGTTTAAAACATAACTTATAACCAACCACAAGACACTAACAGATTCCTGTCCCTGTAGATTTTGGAACTAGATCTATTTTCCTTATTTCTTAAAGTAAAATATCTAAGAAAACATTCATTAGCTTTTAGACTCACCTAGGAAAGTAATTTGAATCATATTCATTTGCTAACAAACACATGTAGATAGTAACATTTTCAAAGATCATCAATAGAGGTCTATTTTTATATTCCATTCCAAAACAAGGGTTTTTAACACTAATTCCCCTTCATATAAATCTTTTTTTCAAAAACACATTCTCTATCCCTCCACACTCAAATGGAATCACATTATTTTTATTTAAAACTAACTCCCTTTATGCTTAAAGCAAGGCATAATTGAATCTTTATGTCTTTGACTACATGGAGGTTTCTTGGTTACATTACCTTCTTTGCATTCTTTTGCTTTTCACATAATATGCCATATCCATATCCATGAAATTATACTCATGGTAATTTTAATAACCTCTAAGAATATATAAACACTTAGGCACACTTGGAACATATTTTTTCCTCCGTATACATCAAATTCCTTATACAAGGCTCACAAATTCAAATTTTCAAAATAATGCTTTTCATAGGAAACTGAATAATTCAAATTATATACACTTTGAACAACCTAGGATCAAAAAATGGACCTCTAATGACCTATAAAAACTATATGAAACATAATTGACTTCCAAAATACCAAAATGAAATCATTTTGGGGTCCTCAAAGGATGCCCCTACATCATACTACAAAACTAAGAAAGCTTTGCCATAAGTTTTTGAGTGATCTACTTCACATATGCTGCTACATGAATACATTGAACCTCCTAATTGAAGGTGTATTATTATAATTTCCTCTCATGTAGGTTTACATGATCTTGGGCCCCACATTTACACCTTTTTGGATTCATCTCTTTTAATATCATACCTGCACATGAAACCAACTTGTTAAGCAAAACATAGCTATTTCCATCTCCTTCTTCCTTGGAAAGTGTATACCAATATTCTTACTCTACACACTAATCTAAATTCTCCTTATATATATCATTTATAACTTCTACAAGTATGCATTCTTCTTCTTTCTTCACCAATGCTCATTGTGCTCCCTCATCTACTTCATGTATCAGTTTTTCTTGTTATTTACATACCTCATACATATGTACAATTTGGATTTATTGTTATCCATAAACATCATCTTGACTACTTCCTAACTCCTACACATTCCATAGGCTACATACTCTCATTCCATCTCTCATCTTCTTGACTTATCACTCCTTCATAATCACCTTGTGTATGGGCCTACTATATATTTACCATCTCATCAACACCCTCATTTTGTTAAACACTCTCTTTAAAAAATTTGAATGTATTTACTCTTCCTTCTTTGGTTTCCTACTCCTTACCTATATTTTATTCACAAAATAACTTATTAGACTCAGAACTTAGATCCTTTTTGGCTCTCTCAAGGGTTTCATTATTGTACATTTAAATCGTCAACTTCCTCTTTATTTATTTGGTGTTTATCCCAAACCATATCCTTTCCATCTTAGCTACAATCTCTTCTATTATTTTTCTATCCTCTTTCACATAAACTTGACTACCATTCTTGCCTTGGATTTCTTCTCTTAAGCACTTTCATAGGTGCTCTATCCTCTTCTCTTTTTTACAACTATTTGATGCCACTTTAAAATCTAGTGAAATATCTCTCATGTCCATCTTTGTGGACTCACAATGCTACACACTAACCATATCAACATAATTTACCATTTCTTCTTTTTTGGATGATTTGATCAAACACAAACTCTCCATTACTTGACTCTAATACTACTTTGTCATCATCATCATGGTTATCTCATCTCTTCTATCTTCTTCACCCATTAATGGAATAAGTGTATATGTATTTCTATGATAATTAATAGTTTATGTTTTTTCATTACCATCATGTATATCACGCTTATAAAATTGCCATGGTCTCTCTAGAAATAAATGACACACATCTATAGGCACAATATTACACAACACTTGATCTTTATACCTTCCTATCTGAAACTCAACCCAAATTTGATCACTTACCAATATATAATGTCCCTTCTAAACCAATGAAAACTTGTATGGTTTTGGGTGTGGCATCCTCTTCAAGCTCAAATTCTACACCATCTCCAATGAAAACTATATTATTAGTATTACCTCCATCGATGAATAGATTACCTCTTACTTTACACCTACTCTTGAACAAGCTTCTACTTTGGGTTGGTTATTTGAATTACTTCTAATATAATATAATTATCATCATGATTAATTAATCATTCATATAATTCCTTCTCTCCTCATTCTCTTCTCTTATTTTCTATTATTGCATACTACTACTAACATTCATTAGACACTTTGCTGCCCTGTGTCTGTCTTTATGGAAATTATAACATTGCCCATAAAATCACTATCTTGGTGTTTGGCTCATTATAGCTTCATCTATCCTCAATCTTTCATTTACCAATAATCTTATCTACCTTTTATAGTGTTGTCTCATTCCTTATTGAACTACTACATGCACTTTTGGTATCTCTTGAACTACCTCTTTATTCTCTCTCTCATTCATCCTTGCTTGCAAAGCTACTATTTGGCCTTGTCTATCATCACCTTATTATATTTATTATCTCACTATGATATTATCATCAATAGCCTCCATCTTCATTACCAATGCAGTAATCATTTGGGTCATTATCCTAATGAAATCATCCTCATCCTTGTGAGCTCTCTCCATGGAGCACTATCCTTGATCACCTATCTTGCATTTCAATTCAAAATATATGTTATCAATTGTTTCCAAAATCCAAAAAATCTTTCCCTCACTCTAATATCAAAATGATGTAGAGCATATACCAAGTTATCATTCCCTTTATCAAACTTTCTCTCCATTCTATCTTGTTCTTGTTTCACTTCTTGTTAGTAGCTCATAGGTTCACTTGTCTGTAGGGTTTAATAAATTCATTACCTATTTAAACTCTTGAAATCACATAAAACATTCTTATCATATTCATGTAACAACCTTTGTTCAACCTACACACTTTCCAAGCATCAATTTTCTCTCATTAGATAACCTTTTTGCACTCTACACACTCCTTATAGCCTTATTTTCAGACTTTTATATCTTGTATTAAATTGTACCTCATTGAATCTAATTTTTATTTACTTATTGAGATAACCTTTATCAATATCTATCTAACCATGCACTTTTAGGTCCTAAATATTTGTCTTGACCAAATTTGAAACTCAAATTATAACTCTATTTTCCATCTTTCTCCCTCATCATGCACTTCCTATTTGAAGACAACATTGAGTTAAATTAAACAAATATGATTAGTTTTACCAACCCCAATAATTTCTCCTATATCCATATTGTGGTTCTTACCCTCTATAAATGTAATTTGCATGTAGCCACTCAAACTAAAGACTATGGGATGCCTCTCATTCCTCTTCCATTTGCAACCCTCTCTTCTCCCTAGAAGATCAAACCAAATTAGAGTATGCTCCATAAATGCCCTTCTTCATCAATGAGTTTCCTCAACATTGAGGAAAATATACTTCTACTATTTACCATCTCATGATAAGTGGTCAAGTTGAGTAGCCCCATTCACCTTATCGTACATTCTCACATAGATTTGGGGACACTATTTTCTTTTCTTCTCAACATCTTCCCTCTCTTTTAACCCCTTATCATACTATGACATATTCCTCTTTGATTTACTCAACCTCCATGCCTAGTATATCTACTATCACTGCTAGTTTTACACCTATTGGGCCTCTTCCAAGAGCCTTTCTCATCAATTATTCTACTAGTGCATCATTTTCTATCCATGGTAATCATGGCTCTAGTGATTTTTGTTATCATCCCTTTACTAGTACATCTTTTGACACATAAGAATATCATGATACTATTGCCTCACTTACCAATAATTCTTATCAAGCTACTACTAATACACATAGTGGTACCCAAGCCATTACTACCTATTTTATTGCTTCACATAATTCCAATAATACCACTTAAACACATAAAATTCTATTAAAAACCATTAATCAAATGAATACTTTCCAAGCGAACAATGCCAACCAAATTATGAAAATATAAAATCATCTAATTAATATTCAATATCACCCTCAATAGGTTATATGGGGAAAACATAACTAAAATGCTCCCCCTTCCCACCTCATCTTTAGGATTACCATGGTAATATTATCCCTCAATCTCCTCTTGTTAACAAAATAGTCAAGTACCTTCAAAATGAGCATCTTATGCCTCCAATTTATAAAATTGATATAAGAGGCATCACCCCTACCATTACTAATAATGGATCAATCGATCCTAATCTCCATTTAAAAACATTAAGAAGTCTATATAAATATTGGGTCAAGTTAAATACTTTTACTGCTACCAAGATATTGGAAAAAAATCTCACGAGTGATGTTTTATATTTGTAAAACCAACTCAAATCTCATTTCATTACTAGTTTAGAATATTTAGTCAATGATCTAGTCAAATATTTTCAAACTAGTGATCTCCCTAAAAATAATTTGGCCTATTTTATTAATTGTAATCAACTTGAGACCAAAAGGGCACAATATTTCACCAAACAATGGAAGACCTTGTCTAACAAATGTGAATATAATATGGTAGATGATAAAATCTTTCATCTATTTACCAATGATATTTATCATAAATTATAATATTGGGACTATACTCTCTCACCATGAACTTTGGAAGAGGCATGAACCAAGCTAAACACCAAGATTTCCTCATGCATCAATTTGATCCATCCCAACCTTCTATGTGTACTCACATGTTAATTAAAAATAAGAATCGTTATGATAAAAATTATGGTGTCACTGACTCTTATGATACTATTCATACTATTCAAGATATTATTTCCAACCAGGTTTTAGAACATGCTTCCCCTCTTATCCACATCAATAATCCTCATTTATGTTCAACAAATAACATAAATGTTCATAAACATTTATCTTTAGTATAATTACAAAAATGTCTACAAAGGCCTCTTCTATTAGAAATTGATCCCACTCATCCTTTGAAATCTTGGTATGATCCCAATAAATTTTGTTGGTTTCATGACAGTTATGGCCATTCTCATGAAACTTGTAGAAAACTTCATAATTTGGATATGGATTTATTTCTCAATCCTAATTTTGACCAAGATTATATCATTAGTAAACATAAAAAAGCCTATGACATTTCCTTCAAATCCCATAAAACATAAACTAAAACTCAATCTTTGAAATAGGCTAATTCTAATTCAATCATCTATAAAGATCCTCTTCTAAACCACCAAGGCAATCAAGACATGCCCATTCCTTCTACCAATAACGTTAATAGTCTTCCTGACCCAACTCCTTAAGATAATGTGGTCAATATGACTAATATGTGAAGGGTGGTTGCTTTCAGTGATCCTCATCCCATCCACACTCCTCCACTTTCTCACATGTTTTATGTTATCTAAGATTCTTCCCCAACTTATGTAATATATTTGGGGAAAGAAGGTCTTATATCTTTTGATGAACCAATTCCAACACCTCCTTAGGATAACACTTCCCATACCATTTATACCACTCATACAACCTATTTAAACATCAACAATGATACTCAAATTATATAAATTCTTCTTCCAATTTATCTATCACCAAACTTGCATCAAAGACCCCATATTTTCAATAAAATATATAAACATGTCCTCCAATTACACATCCCACAACTTATCAACATAATTTCACATGTAATTTGGATCCTCCTTCAAAGGATATCATTCAACTAACCTCTTTATAATGGTCCCATTAATTATTTTGATGAGTGGGGTCCTATCATGGAACTCACTAATATCCTATTTGAAATATCATGATTCCCTCACCTATAGATCCTCCTTCTTTGATGTCCCCTTCTCCACCGATGACTCCTTCACCTATGGTCCATTCTCCACCAGTGACCCCTTCATCTCCTATAGAGTCCATTCTTGTTCCTTATCTTCAACATACCCTATATGATAGTCCTCTTCAACATGATCTTTAGGCATTACTAAATTTTATATCAAGGAATTTTGATGTGAAGTGTTTTCTCAACTTTCCCTCAATATTGATAAGACTTTGGCTACAATGTGAGTTCAACTTCATAGAGACTTATATGATGTTATGAATAATATGTGTGGATAAATATATTAGTATTTATAAACACAATCATGGTGTTATTTCATTTCTTTCTTCATTTGTATTAGATCTATGATCCAACATTACATATATCTATTTTATATCATTTGACATTGTGTCAAATTATTATATATCTTACACGATTACTTTTATTTTGTACTATATGTTGCTTATGATGTCATTATTTTCCTTAAGTTCTCTTATGAGTTATTCTTTTTAATCATTACATAATTATTCTTTATTAGTTCCCTTTCTATGGTTATCTTGTTCTCTTTTCATGATTGTTTGCTATCTTATCTCTATAAACATGGATAATTGTTATTGTGACTTGGTTATATAAACCTTGATACCTTTAGTCGTTCCTTATTTAGCATGTGATCCATTAGTAAATAATCCATCTCATTAGAATCTCCTTTTACTAGTCCACCTTATATCTCCCCTTATTTCCCTAACTTCCTTTTATAAACTAAACATACACATGGTTGAGACTTGAGATAAAATGTTGATTTATAGTGAAGCATATGTGTTCCAATCAATTATGTCTTTTGATACTTATCTTATTATAGCCTAAACCTACAACTCATTTGTGTGCATCACTTTATCTCTCATGATTTTTCATTTCAAGTCCATATATAGGAGGAATATTAAAAGCCATAAAAATTCCAAAGCCAAATCATTTAACAAAAGGCAATGATCTAAAAGGTAACATTCATTTTTTCTAAAAGTTAAATCACACTAAAAGACATGATTATAAGAACATGTCATTTTTCAATAAAAGATAAAACTCCATAGTTTCCCTCATGATAGATTCAAATTCCATTGGGGTATGGTAGGCCAATAGATTGGAAAAGGATAATAAATAAATATTTTCATACCACCTCATTTCTCATGTAAATACCCAATCTTTTTAGTAGACCAATGGATCTATAAGGGGTCTTGAGGAATGAGGAACATGTCATGGTCACATAGGTCCACTTTACCTTTCTTATTAAAACTAACCATCATGAGTTGATCTTAGTACCACACATTTTTATTACATAATTTTGTGCCTATAGTGAGCATGCATCCTTTGTATATTGATAGTCACTAATCACTTAATGTATTTTAACATCCTTAGTATGCCTCATGTCTCCTAAGTTATTCTCATAAAATGCCTATGTTATGCTTCTTACATTCCATTTTTCACACTCTATAGACTTAATATTCCCCTTGATTAATATTATTTTGTTCACTGAGCACTCCCCTAGGGATTCCATTTTTGAGTTATAGTGAAAGACCTTGGAATGGATCAAGCCTTCCTTACAAATTATGAAAATTTCACATTACCACTCAAAATATGCCATTTTATCATATTTTACCCTTTGTTTCCACCTCATTGTTGTTCCCTATATGATTGGGAGTGTAATACCATGGATAGGACCTAGCCTTCCTCAAAATATTTTCTAATACCTGAGTCACAAAAAAATTACATGTGTCAAATTTGAGATAAGATGTGATTGATTATGAGTTAAACGTCATTGACATGATTCATATCTTGATTTAGTATGTTTTAATCTTAATTCATTTATATATCACTTTTATCTTCTTATTTTATGATATCGCATAAGAATCTAACCATTTTTATTAAGTTTTTCATAATTACCAACTTGAATTAGTGTGATTAATTTCAAACCATTTTGTCAATTTTATTTCTCTTTTATACTTCCCAAGATGATTAAGTATGAATGATTGACCTGATTTATTTTTATACCATTTTTATTTCATGTTCTTTACATTTTATTATATTATTTTCATACATCCCAACATGATTTAGTGTGATCTTACTTGTTTTAATTTTATGCCAATCTTTTTTAAGGTTTAAAAACTTTTTGTTATCTTGTTTACAACTTTTGGGTCTATTATACGTAGTCATATTTTATTATTACACATTTCCAATCTTGAAATAGTGTTTAGTGATTTTTTTTATCAATAATACTTTCTAAGTCCTTTTCACCTATTTATTTTTAACCGTGCATGTGTACTACATAATGCTAGAAAAGAAAAAACCCCACATATATTTCCTATAGCATATACAATAAAAGCAAACTACCTATGATAGAAATAAATATATCAATGTATGTACAAACACAACCAAAATATAACTTATGATATCAAGATCTAACTATTAAAACAATATATCTCTATTTATCATGTGTTTTAATACAAAAATACATCATTCTAACTCTATGGTTGGGTTTTTTCATGCCTATCTCATGTCTTAGCCATGATTCCAATAGATGCCTTAGAACATTACCTATAAAAAGTGAACTATAAGGATGTTATTTGAGATCTCAGCCTTGATACCTATCCCTGTAAATTGGCCACCTAGGCCTATACCTATCCCAACTAGATCATGATAGTCATATGTGTGGCTCTCTCTTGAGCTAGGGCCTACTAAGCTTGTGCCTCTCCTAATCCAATCCCTAATATTGGGTAAAATTTATCACAACATGTTTATAGATACCTCATATCGTCTCCCACTAGTCTAAACTATCCCACCTAAGGTCGATTAAATGGTACCATAGGATCATCCAACGTAGTGGGGTTGTATGGTGCCAACACTACATTCAAAATTTCATGGTGCGCTACCATGACTAAGGATCCCCATCTGGTCTCCTCTATTATAGGGTCTTCTAAAAAGATAAATCAAATATATATTAGATCACATATACATCTCAAAATATATTTATATATCTACAATCATATATAATTAGTCTTATATCTCAAAGACTAAAAATTACAACATTTTTTACCTATCTCAGTGTCACCAAACATCGTCCCCCCATTTTCTCATCTTCTAAGAAAAGTCTATCTATTAAACCATATCCTAAGCATCTCAACCATTGGTCATCACCCTATGAAATCAAAACTTAGATTCACCATCTGTGCATGCCTCAATCTTCTCCTCAGTAGTACCTCTATCAACCAACTTTACTCTAGGTTGACTATCGAGTCATCTTATGTGAACACTCTCATTTGTGTTTGATCCAATTCATGTAATATCCATCAGTAGTGTGATCAAGGTGGTCATTACTCTTCCTTATGTGTTAACTATTTTGGTTCCTTCTTCACCCCTATATCCACATCCATGCCCTCTCCTCCTCTGGCTACTAGCTATCATGCTCAACTAGTCCATGATCTCATATTTTGTACCCTAATCTCTAGTCTCTTGACTAGTGATCTTCCTCTTCCTATCCCCCTCATCTCTCTCACATTTCATGAAAAATATTTAAGCACTACTATAGGATCCATTGGGTGTGGGAGTCAAAATTATCCTAGCAAGTGTGCCACTAGTTATGGCTCTACCCACTAGGTATAGTGGACCATGTTTTATAGTCAAGCTAGCCCTAGTTCCATGATCACCCAACTAGTCTAAATAGTATAAATATGGGCATAGATATGGCACCATTTCTCTCCTCACATGAGTTTCTATAGCTTTTGCACATGGGGCACATCCTGCATTACCTAGTTTTTGTTTCTATCTAGCAACCTAAAGTAATCTATCATTGACCACATGGGGCAACCCAATTGGTTGATACATTAGGAGCTCTCATATATCCATCGTAACTCTTTGGGTATCTTAGTAGGTCTATCAGAGATCTATTTTTATTATGATAGTAAATATTACCAAATGAATCCTTTTTTCACAATATTTATATTTATTATTTCAAAATTATTTACCCTTCAAATATTTACCACCATATTTCTTATTTTGCTCATATCTTCATTTCTAAGAGCCATTTTTTTGAACGATATAATGTTCTAAAATCATGATGTCATAGATAATAATTTAAACTACTATTGTTTATGTTGAACACATTATGATTTTTTGATCTTTTATACTAATCTCTAAGGGTTTGACTCATGCTCCTCAAATTAGACACCATCACATGTATCATATATCCTTCTTTATCTACAACACTAAGGTAAGTAAAGGTATGTGCTTTTTAATTTTGTCATTTCATTTATCTTATTTACTCTTTAGTGTAGTTTATTCATGTTCACTGTTATGTTTCACTATGTTATTTTATTAAAACACCACTCCCTATTACACCTACATGACACACAATGAGCTTTGAGTGGGGCATATGTATACACATAATATTTTCAAAATTTATCAACTACTAATGATTTTTATCTTGTAGGAACCCAATTAGTCTTAATAATCTCTCTGAGTATATGCCCTAAAAGGTACTTTGGGAAAGGGGTGGGTGGACCATTATTACTTCACATGATTATTTTCCATTTTTACCACTTGATATCTATACACTTGTCTCCTAAAAGCATTCCCTTAAGCTTTGCTACTTATTTTTCACCCTCCTCTAGTCTTTACTATCTTAATTAGCCCTTTCCATAACATGTACCCCTTTTTGGTAGTTTACATGACATAGTCAATTACATCTACCTTGTATCCTTATTAACAAGGCTTATTAGGGACTAAGTCAGCCAAGTCCATGACAGTTTATTTTTGTCAATTATGATACTAGGTCGATCAGGTCAGCCTTATTAGACTAAACTTTCAAAATGTTTAAGGGTTAAATATATGTATATAAACACATTAATTTTTCCATTTATAAGAGAAGATAAGAGAAGAATAATTAATATATATTTTGCATCTACTTATCCACCATTCTACTTAATGAGAAAACTTAGGATTTCATACTTTATTCGGAGATGCAGATCTTATCTTATGGATAAGTATCTTGGATTCCTTGATAGGTTTTGTAGCATAGATATGATTTATCCTTATAATTTTTACATAACACAACAACCTCTTGAAAATCACCTTGTCCAAAGGAGAGATTGAGTCTCAGTTGATTCATATTCAAAGATAATTATTCCAAACTTTGTTCTTCCTTTGTAAGAGTGGATAGATATGCATTTACACTTCTATTATATGAATTATTATTTTGTATAAATTGATGTGAGTATGTTACTTCAATTCATGTCTAATTTTAATGTTTATTACCCCCACCTTTTTCCATAATCTTTCATGATCACTAATTAGAATTTTACTTTACTTGTTATTAGTTTAGTAAATATGAAAACATAGGACCTAGTTGGGGTTATTGTGTAGTTTTATTTGATTTGAGGCTTTAGAACCCTCAATATTGATATTATTATGATAAGATATCCCTTTATTAGATCTAGTAGATCCATATTAATCATGACCTTGATTATCTAATGTATCCCCAATTGAAAGTGTAAGTAGGATTTATCTTCTCTAAGATAGGATTGATTTATAGATCTGCTACATTTCCCATTGTATACATGATCAATTTTAGACATATTTAAGTAATCCCAAATGAATATGTATAGGAAATATTGTAGAAATTATTAATAGGCCTTGCCTTCATCATCCTACATCATTGTGGTAATTAATACCAGTCAAGGATCATTATCTGTAGCATAATTATATTACCTTATTTAGTCATTAAATAAAGTGGATCATTTGGTGATAAATAGTGTGGTAGGAATAACATTATGTACATTAAGTTGGAAATTTTTATCATTACTCTCTCAAAATTAATCATGAGTAGAGGTGGTCTGAGGAAACCCATTCTTATGATAGAAGGAAGGGATATCCTCATGTTCTCCTAAGTACTTAAGTAAAGACTCATCATTTGAGAGCTCATCTAATGTAAATTTTTTTGGTGAAGCACTCTCATAAAATGATATTTGACTAATTATAAACCTATTTTATAGGTATGTATACATTAAAATTTATTCTTTTGGAAACAAGGCCTGGTATGAATATATGGAACATGACTTACAGATTGTCCTAAGAAATCCTAACCATATTGATTTTTTCTATTTTTTGAGAGATGCATTGGGATATACATTGATCATGTTTTCCCAACCCTTATCATTTTTACTCATACTCAAAAAAATATCTATAAACAAAATAAGGATTATAGGATTGTGGTACAGGACTATACATTTGCTAGACCATTGTATAGTGTGCAATGGGACTAGTTTTATTGAACATGTGTAAATAGAATCATGATGGATAAATTTTAAACATGAATTAAAATTATAGAAAACTACATATATCTCATGTATCTAAGGACATTCCAAAATTATGTTATAATTTAAATAATTTGGCTTAACTTAACATAAAGTAGGT